>OX419594.1:15113782-15211436 GCA_948473455.1 Teleiodes luculella | reverse complement strand
AAAATTTATAAAATAACATGTTATGTAATAGGGAAGACATTTAACTACCAGCATTGTGAAGTTCGTTGACTTTTTATTACATGAGCAAGTTTTTAAATTTATATTGCTGTGAAATATACTTTCGAAAGAACAAATAAATAAAGATGCGCGTACTTGTCAGTATCAATGATAAGTTGTTCATTCTCCTCTTCTTTATCATCCATCTTCTGGAATTGGAACATAGGTGGCGCTGGCAGCGGGCCGAAATTATGCCTCGGCGGCGCGCGCGGGAACGACGGGGGACGGCTCGGGGGCGCGGGGCGGAGACCCCACTTCATTGGGGCTGGCTCGAGCCTCTCCGGCCCAAATGTATGTCGTGGGGCTTGGAACCCGTTGGAGGGGGGATCTAGCCCCCCGGAGGGTCCGAGAGGGCCAGTGCGCATGTCTAGAGGGTTGGCCTCGGCGCCGAACGAGTGGCGTTGAGGACGATCGGGGCCCGAGCTGAACGGAGGGCGCCACGGGGGACCGAAGCTGAGGGAAAACAATACATATTGCTGTTCAATTAATTACATGTAACATATTCGTGACGAGTGTCAATGGCCAAGAGACTGGGGCTGTTGATTTCGATTTTCGAATTCATATATATACGTTCTTCTTTTTCTTCGTCGTATATACGTTTATTCGACGCTTTTACCGTGAAGGCAAACCTGCACACACCTGCGAATAAAAAGGTTGTGTTCTTAACCATCTCGCACTAGGCTTGAGTGGTCGACTAAGGTTTATTCCTTAATTTCAGAGTGGGTGGAGCTGCTCGATAGAAATATTATGAGTTGTAAAGTACTTCTGTCCAACTTGACGGTCTCACAGTAGCAATGGCGATATGTTAGTTCCCTGGTGTACAAATGTACAAATGAGCAACCTGTGTCGGTGTTCGTGTCGCGGCGGGTGGTTGCGGGGCGGGGGGTGTCGCTCGCGGCGCCACGCCGGCTCCGGCTCCGAGCCCAAGCGACGACTGGGGTCCCCACCGAACGACTCCTGCACAGGGAAACATACATATGTTTGCTTATCTTGTGGGTTTCAAGGTTAATGAGCTGCTTAAGTAAGTCACAAGATATGAATCAACAATCACACATATTGACTAGCTAACTAAATGATCAGTTTCTACAAAATACATAAATCTATTTTGATATGACAGCAAATTGTAAAGTTATGTTACTTTGATCTCTATTTACTCCAAAAGTGCTTCTTAGTTTTTTACGACAAAATTCGTAATTTAGGCTAAAATAAATATCTCAGTTTATTTTGGGCCCCAATAATGTTCATCCTGTGCTAGTTTTCCGACATTTCCTTTATCAGTAGTGTAGTGTGGAACAAATAGTATAAACATTAGTATATATTACCCCATAGTAGTGGTGTTGGTTATCGTTATGGTGCGGTGCGGGGCGGTGCTGCGGGGCGTGCGGGGGGTAGTGGTGGTCGGGGGCGGCGGGCGGCACCCTCCCCCCGCGGTACCCGCCGCCCCACCCGCGCCCGCCCGCACCCCCGCCGCCGCCGTACTGGGGCACCTTGCGGCTCAGAGATGACGCCGGCAACTGGCGGACAAATATACATACATACAAGCTATTTTATTGATATACGAAACATAGGCTGCACATAATGAGAAATACAACATTGAGAAGTAGGTATAAAATTGACAATCAATACACAAATTGCAAATTATACAAAAAAATATAGACAAAAATAAAATATTACAAGGAAACTAAACAAAAAAGGCATATAATTATAATCATATTTATACAGCTACAAATAAATAACTAAACACGTGGGACATCTCGCGAATAAATAAATATCACTGAATAAAACAGAAACAATTAATTTCATCATAAGTTTTTATAGTAAGTAAAAAGAAATCTTTCAATTAGGTAAAGAATTTGTTCCTCCATATAGTTTTGTGTGTTTTATGGATAGGAATGGATAAATGGATCATTATCATTTTCTACTATTATTCCAAATAGCAACAATGTTAATTTTATAACATGAAAAAACAAAACATTTCCCGGTCAATATAAATCAAATTCAATATACTTATCAAATCATATTGCGTAGTAGTAAACCAGCAACTAACCTTATTGACATCAACCCTGTCACCCCCCTTCTCTCCGTCACCTTGCTTCTCGCTCTCTCGTCCCCTCCTGCTCTTGTGTAGTTTGATGTCGACCCGTCCATCTTGTGTAAGGGAGACCGTAGTCCCTTTAGAGTGCAGCAGGGTTTGACTATCCAGGATGCTGGACAGGATGTCCGGGGCTGCGCTGGCGGCCGGCGGGGATGGAATGCACATCTTGCGACGAGCCTGCAATTTGTAATAAGGATTTTTAAGGATTCGTACTTCAAAAACAAAGAACGGAACCTTCATATAATCATTCTTTTTTTTTTTATTACAACCAATCAAGCTTCACCAGACTTGCGGTTGCGGGGGAGTTGAAGACTATCCCAAACAAATATAATCACTCGTGCCTGTCCGTCCGTCTATCAGCGCTTTCCTCTGACACTACTTGACTGATCGAGTTAAAATTTGGTATGTATGTATGGAAATGTGTGATCCAATCTAAAGATAAACGTGTATAATTCAAACGTGGAGGCAAAAGAGGAGTATGAAGATTGTATTGTAAAATAAGGCTGAAAAAAGAAAAGCTTTGCAAACTACCTTTTATATCGTATGACATATCAAATGAAAGGGCTTATTGTAGACTGAATCATAAGATCACCACTACAAGTTGTAGTGGTGATCTTATGATTTTTAGAGCTTCATGATAAACAGTTTGAAGTTATTTAAATAAATATACGAAAACTGACCTCTTATCTCAAAAACTACTGGGCAAAAATTTTGAAAAACCTGTAAAAAAACTGCGATCCCCAAACCCGATTCCCAAGCATGGTATGTAGTAGTAAATGAGGAGTATTTTTTTTTATTTGTTGGTGACGAATATTAAACGAATGAAGACGACGAATAATAGAAGACGAATAATAAAAGAATATTTCGTTAAACGCATAAACGCAAGGCGCAAAGAACTAGCGCCAAAACCAGAAATAAACATAATATTTTGTATTTTATCAGTAGTGACCTTGTGTCGTTGTATATAGGTATATTTTTGTATGGCAATAATAAATACGATTTATTTCTTTGTTTGTTTTTGTTGTACCTGTCTGTAAGCGTGTGCGAGGGCGCCGCTGGGGCGGGCGGGGCACGCCACGGCGAGGCTGGCGCCCTCTGACGTCACGGCCTCGTCATCCGAGAAGAAGTCCAGCTCGTGAGCCGACCCGAACAGGCTGAGCGAGGGGATCCCGGCGCGCTGCCGGCTCACTGACAGCGCCTGCACGCCTGAGGACGCGCCAACCACCTGGGATAGCTCCTGCGAACGGTTCATTCACATATAGGCACTGGTCGGTAACTCCATACAGAAAACGCGTTTTGACAAGCTACTTCTTTTTGAATAACAACTGAATATCAACTAAAAGTCAATGGCGCTAGGCGCTATGTATGCACACCCCCTCCACCACCGGCGGCGGAGTCCCGCGGCGCCTGCGGGGTGCGGGGCGTGGGGCGCTATATCGAGCGGGGAATTCATTTTGGCGCGGGGGGGTGAGTGTCCTTTCTGTACGGGTTAGTACTATTATTTTCTTGTGATGTAAGTCCCCACCGAGGGGCTCGAGCCTACCCTCAAATCAGGGTGAATACGGAATAAGCCTTAGTCGACCACGCTGGCCTAGTGCGGGTTGGTCACGAACACACAACCTTTGAATTACTTCGCAGGTTTCCTCACGATGTTTTCCTTCACCGTAAGAGCGTCGAATAAACGGACTTATGAATTCGAAAATCAAGAACATATTGGTACGTGTCGAGGTTCGAACCCGCGAACTTCCGAATGGAAGTCAACGGCCCTAGCCACTTGGCTATCGATGCTCTTTTAAGCGAAGGGTTACGTGTATTTATATCCAGTCTCAAGTTAACGTGCGCACGATTACCAAGTTTATTTGCAACCAAGGGCGCACCCATTCCAAACAGTGCTAAAGCAAATTAGAAAATTGAAGTGGCAAAAACAACTGCAAAGCAAAGGTTGTTTGTTGTTACATTGCAGTTGTTTTTGGCGTCGCTCTACTAGCAAGCGGCGCCACACGAGTCTGATCGATCACACACACACACACACATGCACACATACCTCCCTGTTGTCCCTGCGCATGTCGGCCAGCTTGGCGCGGACACTCGCGCGCACCAGCGAGCGGCGCGCGGCCGTGCGGGGGCGGGCGCGAGTCTGGACACACACACACACACATACACATACATTTATATTTTATTAATTTTAATATGTATAATCAAATTCAAATGTTAAAAGTTAAATTATAATAATAAATAAGCATTCTTTTTACTCTCGACTTTTTAAGTCAGTTAATTTTATTCTAATCTCCCGTCTTAACACCCTCAAAGATCAGATCAGGTACATCGATCTTTTATCATCCAGAAAAACTCTTATCAAGAAATATTTTTGGGCTATGTTTTAACTATAATATGAAATGTTTTTTCCTTAAATTCTCTTTTTGTAACTACCCACCTTCTTCTTCTTCTTCAGTTTCTTCTTAACGGTTTTGGTGACGGGCGTCTTCCCGTTTTCCTGTAACTCGTACTCAATAATCACCGTAGTAGTTCTGTTCCTCTTGTACCTCCTGCGCTGCGTGCCGACAGCCCTCCGTCTAGTGCTGCGGGAACCTCTAGAAGACCGCTGCCCTCTAGAAGTAGTCGCTTCTACAATATCCCCTCCTCCCTCTCTTCTAGATGTAGAAGGTTCATTCACATTAGCCGTTCTGGCCGAACGTCTGACCACCCTTGGTTGCCGTAAAGGCACCTGCCGTGGCCCTTCAGGAAAATCCAGGTCTTCTATGCCAGTGAATAAGTCATCCAATTCGGATATGTGAATGCCGTCCAGCAGTAAATCGTCGCAGTTTGGACACAGCCATTGGTCTGGGGGTACCTGGAATGACGTTTTAGTTGTACTGAGTGGATTTAACTTAATTAAATTTTTCGTTTTGTCTTTTTTTTATTGACCTACACTTGTGTAGCAGAATTGACGTATCAAGCTTATCAAGGGAGGAGAGCACTTCGGACCTCGGCCTAGCGCGTTGATGCGGAAACCATCATGAAGGAGACGACGCCTTAGGGGCGCAGCCTCAATTGTTACACGGCGTCTCCTTAGTGATTTCGCCAATAAAGTGTTTTAGACTGCATGTGCTATGACTGTGAAAGAACAAGCTACTATAAAGATAGTAGAGTTACGAGTGAATATTTTTTTGTCTACATGAGCCTACTTTTAGTGCGTTTTCAATATGGCGAAGCCTTAGAATTTAGAGCATAAATTAAAAAAAAATCTGGGAGGAGGCACGCATAACCAAGTATGCACTGTAAGCAAAAGTATGCACAATAATACCCCGATTCGTCACCACGCGCAATCAGTGTCAAACCACTACGAAAGCGTATTATATCTGCTTACGATTGGTGCGGAAGTGACACGCGTGCTCTATGCCTCCCAAAATTTTGTTTTTACTCTAAGGGCAGAGCATTGTACAAAATTACGAGTTTTACTACACAAGTTGCCGACGGCTTGTTCTCGTAGATAGTGTATTGGCACGTAGTGAGTACTCTAGAGATTCCCTCGTCAATGAAAGAATCAGATATCTTCTTTAGTATTTAATTAATTCTTTTTTAATAGTAAATTGGTCATTTCGCGACCCACACAATAATCATAATGATGTATATTCTTTTTTTTTACCAAATAGTTTTTCTAGAATTACGGCATAAGCGCCAGTTACATTTAAAAGGAGTTGCAAACGCGATGATGCAAACTCCACAGTACCTCTGTGAGCGGCGGCGTGAGGCAGTGCATGTGGAAGCCCAGGTCGCAGCCGTCGCACAGCAGCATGCGCTCCTCCTCGCCAGTACTGCCGCATACCTGCACACGACACAAACATCAAACCTCATGCAGGTTTACAAAAAAACCATGCAAACTAAATATCTTCAGGGCTAGCCATTGGACTGCCTATTGTACTAGCCTACATAGAAATGGCACACACCAGGCTCTGTCCCCATCTCTACGGCGCCGCGCGCCACCGTGTAACGTCACAGGGCCACGGCACGGCACCTTACCGTGACACGGTACCGCGGACGCACGCTAATTTTAGTAATAATAGGAGAATAATCCTTTCGCGATCCATATCCACGCACAAGTACGTTCGTTGCTGTCGACTCGAAAAGAAGAAGTACGTTCGTTAATAGAATTGTCGCCCGCTGGCGCCGTGTCGTGGCGCTGTGACGATACGCGGTGGCGCCGCGGCGCCGCGCCGTAGAGATGGGGACGCGCTGTCACTCATACTAATATGAATTAGAGTCCGCAGACACCATTCTATGTCGTTTGTGTTTTGTTTTTGCACGTCGTACTCCGCCCGCCTCCCGCTGCCGCCATGTTGGCGCATAAAATGTATACGAGATGTTTTCTCTGGTACTATGTAATTCCTGAATGGGGCTAGCATGAGTTTTCACGTGCGACAAACATAGTTTTGTTGCGCGTATACCTTACCCTACTGGAGGATTAGTCGGGTTTCTTGCATCTTTTTGACAGATCAATGTGAGATAATCGCCTGTCACCGTGTTTCATGCTAGGCTTACTTATGTTCCAAAACTGAGAAGTTGTGAGAAAATGTAATTCAATAGAATTTATTGATAGAAAACAGCCAAACCATTGCTGAAATTAATTGAACCTATATGTTTGGCTTTATTTACCATGACCAATAAGAATCACTGATTGCATGTGCCAATCTGACTTGTTTCTAATAGTGCCCAAATAATTATATTTGATTCTAGAAATCAATATAAAAACAAATTTTATGAACACTGTATACTATCAAATACTATACGCACTTTTAATACCTCTATTTCAATTAATGTAATTTTTAACTCCTGACAAAAAAGGGGGGTATAATAAGTTTGACATGTGCGTCTGTCTGTCTGTGGCATTGTACCTCTTAAACGGATGCGCCGATTTTGATCTAGTTCTTTTGTTTGCATGGTGTCATAATCTAGAATGTTCTTAGCTATGATCCAAGAAAACATCTTCAGTCATTTGATGATTATCAGCTCTATTCTAGTTGTTGAAAGGATCTAGATAATGGTTTTGTGGCAGGGGTTTTTTTTTTTTTAATTTAATTTAATTAGTATCTGTATTTCACATATTTCACATTTATTAAGAAAAAGCATTGTGAAATAAATTTTGAGAGAAGCAAGATTGGTACATCTGTGATCTATGTGACAGAATGTGACTTCTATTTTTCTCAATACTTCCAATGGTCCTCACCTCACACGGAGTTGGGTCCTCCACAATCATGATATCAGTGGACAGGCGGCGCTCCACAACCTGCACCGGCTCAGTGCGGAGCACCCGACCGCCCGCACAGATCCTCACAACTATTGAGTTAAATGTCATCCGGTCCACAGGACAAGTGTTCACATTCTTGGACCATTCAGTGATGCAGTCCAGGCAGAACAAGTGCTCGCATGTCTCCGGGGTGCCCACTTGCTGGTCCTTGAACCTCAGGAGACAGATGGAGCACTTATCAGAGTTGCCCTCTGAGCTGTCAGATGAGAATCCAGAGGTTTTGCTGGTCGTAGCCTGGGCGGGGGCGGCCCCAGCGTCTGAAGGGTCAGTAGCCCAGCCTGAGGAGTCACTCTCCGCGTCAGAATCACGCAGCGCTGGCAGAGCGCGCTTGCGACGCGCCACCACCGCGCTGCCGCTGCTGCTGCTGCTCGCCCCGTCATCGCTCAGCACCTAAAACACGACTAAAGTCAGAACGCGCTTAGAATCCACTAAAAACCGGTTATAAACCACGACTCACCCTCATCCTCTTCCTACGTGTCGACGGCACTACGACGCTCCCGTCGCTCTCAGACTCGGACGCTGACGACACGAACATCACGTTCTTGATCTTGCGGCGCACAGGCCGCGCAGGCGAGCCCTCACTCGAGTCGTCACTCATCCTCACTGAAACACCACCTCGAGAGCCTCAGTATGCGCGACACGAAATCTCTCGCAAAGGTGTAAATGACCTCTGCTGTACAATCCTCCCGCTATCAAATACTAAATCTACAAACTTCATCGGGTCTACACTGTTATGTAGGCCTTCTAAATCGCATTACAACTAAAAAGCAAACGCGTTCTAATTAATTTTAGAATATTTTGACAGTAAGCCGCATTCAGAGACAGTCGGCCATTTTTCCATTTGTTCGATTGAAACGAACTTGTTCCATTTGTTGGTTGGCACAATAATGCAAAAAAGAGAGAGAACAAAATAATACCTTCACAAGAGCAAGATGGAAGAAGATGTTGCCAGAAAATTAAAGTATTCTCTTTTGTGATATATTGTATAATTTTCGGAGTATTATTGAAATCTCTTCTTCATCGAGTAATTTAACATAAAACGTGCCCTCACATGCTGTCATCTCATGCGTGGACATCTCTCAATAACTTAATGTTGCATAAATCATGCACGCACGGCATGGCACGCGAAATGCATTATATTTTTTTGTGATAATTTTGAAAATCATATAGAGCAACATTAATGTCTACTTGCTCAAAGAGATTTGAAGAGCCAGCTTCGCTTTAGATAGAGGGAGCGTTAAATATCCGCAACACTTCATGGAGAGCTTTCCTTTTTACTCTTATGACAGTTTTGCATGTCAGAGTGATACAAACGTTGTTTTGACAGGACGTCAAATTTCAAGTTGTATGTCATTTTTCGAATTGCTAGGGATGGGGTCTAGTTAAAAACATCGATATCGATAGATACAAGGTGTTAGTAAAATATATACCTAACGCAAATCTTTCGGTTCAGGTAGAGTTCTTAATGAAAATTAAATAATTTGTACAGATATAGGAACTACTCGTGCACTCTCTACGTTTAAGTAATAATCTAATAATTTTTGATATTGTATGGTGTTAGTAAGGGAGCTATATTCCACCTACAAATTATTAATGCATAAAATTACCTGTGAATAAAAAAAAAACGAAGTTATTAATTACACTACACATTTCATAAATTAATGTTTCTTATTCAATTATCTTTTAAAATTGCAAATATTTAGTTTTTTTTTTTTTGTTTATTTGATCATATTTGATCATATCTACACAAATATTATAAAGAGGAAAGATTTGTATTTTTGTGTGTGTGTGTGTATGTGTGTATGATTGTAACGAATAAACTCAAAAACTACTAAACTGATTTCAAAAATTCTTTCACCATTAGAAAGCTACATTCACCCTGAGTAACATCTATATTTTATTTTCAAAAAAATTAGGAATCCTGACTAAAACTTCAATAATGTAACGTGTAAAAAAACCTAAAATATTCCTTATAATTGCATGGGCTCCGAAACTACTGAGCTGATTTTGATGAAACTTGGTATGAAGATAGAATAGACCTTGGGGACGGACATAGGCTACTTTTTACTGCGGGAAAATACCTCATTCCCACCGCAAAGACTGCAAGCGCGGGCGGAACCGTGGGACGGAAACCTGGTATCAGTACCAATGAGCTTGGGGTACAGTAATATAAAAGATTCTGGGGTGATAAAGGTTACCTTATACCGCGGAAAATTCTTTATTCCCACGGGAAAAGTGGTAGGGTGGGTCAGAAGTTTTGATGAAACTTGATACAGAGATAGAATAGACCTTGGGAAAGGTAACAGACTACCTGTAACCGCGGGGCAATAGCTTATTCCCACGGGAAAATGGTAGTTCGGGAGGGAATTTTTGGTGAAACTTGATACAGAGGTAAATTAATTTAGATTTTGGGATGAACAACAATTTATTTTGCTGCCACAGTTTCGGAGACTAACTCGTACAAACAGATAAACATTTTTTTTTAAACTGGATTATGTTCTATGTCACGTTTTAAATTCCCTTCACCCGGTTTTTATAATTTTCTTTTCTATGTACAGATTTTCGACTTCTACATTTTTATTATACATATAGACGAACTTAACATGTTTTTATTTGAATTTATTCTTGAGTTAAAAAAAAGATTGTCGACAATTTTTTTTTATTAAACTGTATATATATGATACCCTTTTTATTTTTCATGTGGACATTTAGTAATTGATTCTAACATCTAAAGGTAGCCTTTATGTTACTCAGGGTGAATGTAGCTTTCCAATAGTAAAACAATTTTTGAAATGGGTTCAATCGTTTTTGAGTTTATTCATTACAAACATACACACAAGTATTGGTAAATTTTGTGCTTGTGAAACTTAAAAAGGGCTTAACTAGCAGATAATTATTTAAAAAAGCAAACAGAAATATTTTAGAGTTACAGTTTTATTAATAAAAGATCACATATTACATTTAAAGCTGAAAAGTATTCATACAGTAGGACGTAGTTGGTAGGGCACACCACTTCTCTGAATCTACTTTTTCTCAATAATATGTACTTCTTTTTTTTTATTGACCTATGCTTGAGTCGAAAAAGCACGACGAATCAAGCTTCATCGGACTTGCGGGGATAATTTTCACGTTCTTCTTATAGGAAATCTGAAAAAAAAGAAAATGAAGTAAGTTATGTAGATTTTTTAAATAATAATTTTAAAGGCTGACCAAATACATCAAAACCCTGTTCCGGGAATACCACAATATGTTATAATATGTTTTACAGAGGTATTTCATTTTCCTTGTTTACAACTCAAAAGCTTTTTCGATAATTTTATCGACTATGTTTTTCCAACCCTATTATAACCTTTTTGTACAAATATTATTATTGGAAAATATAGCGAAATTTGATTAATTAGATAAGATTAATCAGTTGAATTAGTTTTATTACATAATTTAGTGTAGTTTTGGATTATATGCTACAAATATTATGACGAAAATACATATAATAAACACAAAAACACAGCTTACCTTTGAAAGCTGATCACATCGGGTCTATTTCCTTGCTTTTGATGCGTGATTTACACATTTTCACTATGCACGACATAACTTTACATTTTAAATTACACTATATCTCAAAATTTGTTACTAATAATCAAGATAAAACGTAAAATTTTATTTTTGAAATTGAATCCAAACATAAACAATTTGAACAACTATAATACGACTAAACTAAAGATGACGTAATTTTTGACATTTATCACTTTGAAAACTTGAAAGACTAGCGACTCTCAAATTTTGTTGCATAGTTTGTAGCCAAAGGGTACGTTTTTGACATTTGACAAAGATTTTCGGGGTACAATAAACACTTGACTTGACTAGGCTCTCTCTATCTAAAGCGAAGCTGGCTCTTCAAATCTCTTTGTACTTGCTTGCCTGCCAAATGGAACGTGGAATAATAGAGATGCAGTATGATGCAGAGTTTTATCATTAGTGAGTCAACTCAATTATTGGAGAAACAACCTTTCAATGAATTTTAGAGTGTTATTATTATTAATTCCTATGTTGTTAATGTTGTTATTGCAAAATCTTTCAAAAAAACAAGATTGTTTTGTTTCGCTCTCGCGTTTGGTTGATTGATTGATTCAATCCAATGCTTACTACATTACAACATCACTCACTCACTTCACTACACTATTAATTCATTCATGTGCGGGCACTGCGATTGCGGCTTGCGGCCAAAGAGAAAAAATAATTAAATACGGGGCGGCCGATTTTTTTCTTTTGGCTTTGTGAATTTTGTGTTTTTATGACGATTCGCTCAATAATATCTACTATACACTCATGATACAACAGAAAATGACTGCTGAGAACGAACGCGAAATATATCACAAGTTAGAAGCCATGAAAGACATTAGGTGAGTGTCATTTTAGCAAAAAATCATCGCACCTGTGGACTCGATCGATAAAACACTCGTCGGACTAATCTTGTCTAAACCGAAAATCCAGAGCCATTCGGCCTTTTATGAATAGCTAACATAAAAAACCTTCTAGCTAAAGTGAAAAAGGTGCTAAAGTAGCGATGTATGTACCTAAATAAACAATACAATATTCACATACTTTGAATAGATTTAAAAGGCGGCCTTATTGCTAATGTAGTAATTAACCTCTGCCAGGCAGCCTTTGGGTATAGGAATAGCACAAATAAAAGTGATACAGGTTTGAGTTTGACTCAAAGTAAATAATAATAAATTGCAATTTGTGCAGGAACAAAACGATAACCCTGGAGCGGCTAAAGCGGAGCATTCTGACGGAGGTTCGGTCCGGGGACGCCGAGGGCCGCTGCCTGCAGCAGTACAAGCGAGAGATGGAGCTGTTGCAGCAGGAGAAGATGAGCCACGTAGAAGAATTACGGCAAATCCATGCTGACATCAATGCGGTAACTAACACAATGTTGTTATTGCTTGCAATACAATAATTAGATTTAATCCCTAATAACTACTACTTACAACAGTCCACTTCAGGGTTAATTCCTCTCTAGGGGCTTTCCCCTTCGTAGTAACAACTAAGAAAATATGGTAAATTATCCCTGCAAATGATCATACAATAGAGTCACGTAAGCGACAACTCCGTGGAATGCTCCTCCATTGGAAGTGAGGTAATGCCATATTCCCCATCATATTCCCCACCTACAGAATTCTATAAGCTTTGTGCATTATAAAACTTAGATTGGGTTGACCATTTATAATGAGTAGAATTTAAAAGCAATTTGAAAATATTGAAAATTCATACAAAATATTTGAAACACCCTCGCTGCTTAGCTATTCATTATATTTCTACTTTTTCTGCAGTAAAAAGTAGTTTATTATGTTTATCCATTATTCAATCTACCTGCCTACCAAGCCCACTTAGTATTTGTATGTACTTGCATTGTAATTATCAATATAGTCAGTAAAAAAGCATTCCAGAATAGAATCCACACCTCCCTCACTCAACTCAGACTATCCAATTTTAAAAAAGGAATATCATTTAGCCACATGTTAACCTAGAATCATTGTGATCATTATAAATAGACCAGAGCATTGTTTAATGGTTCAATGTTATTTTAGCTGGAGGAAACTACTGCGGCAGCCAGTACCAGTAGCCACTGCCAGTGTTTATTGTTCATTGTCTAGTTGAAGAGCGCTCACACACTTGAGTTTTACTGTTTTCTTGTTTATGTTTTAAAGATAAATGCATACTCTAGATTCAAAATATACTTTTTGTCTTGAATTGATGAATCAATGTGGGCTTTGGCCTGTGTTATAAATTTTTACTGCAGGAATGAGTGAAACGTACAATTTCTAGTTCTTCATAATGCCACTTGTCATTCCTGAATAATTTATTATTGTAAACCGTTCAATATATTTTATCTCCTATGAATTCAAAGAAGTTACATAATTACAATGAAACATTGGAATTTGTTTAACTTTCTATAAATAGCTGGTATCATATTATTATTATAAGCTACATTTTACCATGACAAAAGCTAATTACGCAGGCGTAGCCGAGTGCGAGAATCTAGTACATTGACTGAGCGTTTCCATTACAGCTTGGGGAAAAGTTCGTATGTCCATCTGTTTGTCTGTCCTTTTGTCGCATTACGCAAGGTTCTCGACAATTGAGCAGGTGGAATAATTAAATAGATCTATTTATATCAAGTACATTTTTGGAAATGTTTATTAAAAGAAATGATTATTTTTTTACCTTTTGGACATTCTATATCATTTAGTTAGTTACGTTTGTTTGTTTAGTAATGACAGACATATGAGGGTTGTTAAGTACAGCAGTATAGGCTTTACGAGCTACATTCCTCAAACATTTTTTCTTATAATTCTGTGAGCACTATAGATATTTGCTTGTACTCAATTATAAATGATCGTTGTCCGCAGATGGAGACAGTAATAAAGCAGACGGAGGAGAGTATGTCCCGTAAGCTGTCGACGGCGTCGCGGCTGCACGAGGAGTTCCGCCCCCTGAAGGCGGAGGTGGACCTGCTGCGGCGGCAGTGCCTGGGGCTGGAGCGCCTGCCCGACCTGCACGAGGAAGACGGCAGCCCCATCACGCCCGAGTCAGTAGCCTCCGCCAGGACACTGCAAGTGCACCCCTTATTAACATGTAGTCCCCCTCTTGAAGGCACCGCACACTTCGTATACAACATTCAGGACAGCACAGGCCGCCGTCACTGCACGAACATACCGAAGTTCATGAGTTACTAAGATAAGTAACTCATGAACGCTCTAGGTCTAAACATACTATACCGAATTATACTCGGAACGCCGGGGTCAATCACTGAGGCTCTCGGTAGTATTAAAGGACTGCTGAGATTCTTCGAGGAGATAGGATGGCTCGAGACTCGAGTAGCAATCCCACCCATACGCAAAAAAGGCGCATCAGTCGTCGAGTTGCAGAAACAAGCCCGCCATACCATACTATTTATACTGATTTTACGCGACCGAATTTCGGCGTGATTACACCCGCAATGCTATTTGAATTACTAACGACACAGTGCCGAAATTACGTTGCCGTACAGCCGAACTTCGATGGGGCGGACTCGGGCGTAAATTCGTTGGCAACTTGTTCAATAGAGTTCGGCGTTTATGATATGTTATATCAGCCGAATACGTAAGTTTGGCTTAGTGTGTTTTGACACTAAGTGCTTAGATAAAGAGCACATCAGCTCCATTTGTCCTAGTTCATGCGAAGTTTATTAGACACGTATTTTCAAGTAACATTTCTCAATGGAACTATTGTGCATTCTAAGCATTAACATTAGTAAGAGGCGATGATGAATTTCGCTATGTTCGTTCGTGCGAGTCATAGTAATTCTATCTATGTCGTATTTTTATATTTTCTCGCGCGAATTGTGCTGAGCCTACTAAAAGCCAGGTGTCAGTGCCTCGGCCTGAAAAACCTGCCCGACCTTATTAACACCAAAATGTCTTACGCACTCCCTCCACAGAAAGACCTATCATATCACAGGGGTTCGCCCTTATACTTCTATCAGTCAGTCTATCAGTCAGCCAGTCAGTGTTTTGCTTGTTTCAGTGTTTCAGCAAACATATTGAAAATGCCTGATCAAAGAAATAAAAAACCTGCTATGTGGGCGCGTGTATATTTTTGTGTTTATGGTAACAATTTCCATTGTAAAATTAGTTCCATTGAAATTCAGCAATATGGCGAGGTTTTTTATTTCTTTGGTCAGACTTTAAAAATTTACAGCAAATCTAAAGCCTCATTTACTCGAGGCAATAATATGCTAGAGTGTTGCATGCTACACAATTGTGGCATGTGAAATCGTGTGGTATGCTTCAAATAGAAAATATTTGTGGCATGCGGCAGCCTGTCTTACGCAGAGTTCAAAGAGTTCAAAGAATTTATTTTTTTACTTTTGAATATAATTATTACATCACTTACTTAGTTAAGTCAAATTTACATTATCTTTTCTGGCGAGGCAATATCGTGGCTAGTGAATTTTTAATACGTTTGTAAAATGCAATACAAAATCATGTTGTTGGCAGTTATAATCTTCTTCTTATATATAAAAATGGATTGCTCTTCGTTAGTCTCGCTAAAACTCGAGAACGGCTGAACCGATTTGGCTAATTTTGGTCTTGAAATATTCGTGGAAGTCCAGGGAAGGTTTAAAAGGTAAAAAAAACGAAAAAAAAAAAAAACTACACGGGCGTA
Source organism: Teleiodes luculella (assembly GCA_948473455.1). Taxonomy (NCBI): domain Eukaryota; kingdom Metazoa; phylum Arthropoda; class Insecta; order Lepidoptera; family Gelechiidae; genus Teleiodes; species Teleiodes luculella. Next base: position 15,195,768 of record OX419594.1, on the reverse strand, counting down.
TAGCCGCGGGCGGACAGCTAGTATAATATAGTATAGTGTTACATAGTCGCAATGTAATGTGTTCCCCCCCCGCAGCCGGTTCCCCCCGCAGTCGCCGCTGCCGGCGCGCGCGGTGCCGTCGTTCCTGGTGCCCGCCCCGCCCCGCAAGCCGCCCCCGCCGCCGCCCGCGTTCAGGTCTGCCCTCGAACAAGATTTCCTTACCGTCTCGCTGAGGTTCGATTATGTTTCTTTATGTTTTTGTTTGCTCCTTTCATGTTCGCTGCGTTGGGGGTATTTTTTTTATTGAATGTTATAGATGTGTCGCAGCCCGATGGTTCCAGCGGTCTGATAATTAAATGTCTAAACAATTGTATGGCAACTCATAGCACAGAACACCGAATAGTAATCCCGTAGCGAAAAACTGACCGTCTGTGCCCAGCTGAAAGGTTAAGAGTCATGTCATCTGAATTGTTATGGGCTAAGAACAGTAAGAACTTCTACTGTAATCTAGCACTTCAATGAACTAATTAAGAACAAAAAAAATCTACGTCAATTATTTTTTTATACAGACTAGCATAACTTGAGTAAATCTGCCAATATCGCACCCTAACGCAGCGAACTTTTAAGCCGTCGACAGCTAAATTAATATACCTACGTACGTGTTCATGAAATTTCGCAAAATCGGAAATTGAGTTTTTTATAGAACTAAGTGTAATATTGATTTTATTAATAAATTCATCTGAGCTTTCTATCTCTTAAATACTAGATAGATCAAAATTTATCGGTATTTCGTGAACACAACATAATGATAGTATATTACAGCGCTGTCAGGCTCAATTTTTTGTTTAGTTAAGACTTTATTTTGTTGTATCCTATTTATGTTCTTGTACGTTTATTTATTTCTCATTTTATTGCGTTTTGTACCTAAAATCCCGCCTTTAAACAGCATCCAAGCTCTACGAAAATGAGTAAGTTTTAGTTTTTAAGGTACGTCATTCATAATTAAATGGAAAATGATTAGTCTCAGATGCTTTGATGAGTACTTGTCACAGCCCAATATTTGCTGCCATCTAATAATTATTTGCCTAGACTCATTGTGAGGAAGTTGTTAACTATGAGGCGGCCGCAATTGCGTCATATAGTTATTTGACTAAATTCAGCTTAATAAAATAGTGGTTGTCACGTCTGTCTAGCTAGTGCCTTACGCGGCTCAATAATTCTGAGAACAGGGTTTGAGAGGAAGGTTTATCTTGAAACCCACACGATAAGCAAAAGCAAGTATGTATACAGGGCGTCCCACGGCTATGCCACATGGAGGGAAAGTACCTTGAATATTGTAGGTAGAACATTTTACTAAAAGAAGACATTATTTTATTTCTAAAAACTATCAAAACTGCATTCATACATTTTGTAATAATTACATGGTTGAGCCGGGAATCGAACCCGCTACACGAGAAAAAAAAATCACCTGTAGTTTTATCATACCAATCGAAAGGCTTCATCATAAGGATTATTTTTTGCTAAATAACATAGTGTCAGAAATAAAAGGAAGACTATGAATTTTAACATTTGATGTGGCCGGCCGAGACCGCCAGATCTAGCCCCGTTAGATTTTTAAAATGGGATTATGTAAAAAAATTTAGTTGACAAGAACCGGTAAGAAAATGTCCACGAACTACAAACAGAAATTAGACGTAATAATCTAAATATCCACCACAACAAGTTAAAAAATCGACAGGGAGTGAAATAAAGAGTGTAATTTGTATTCAACGGGTCATTTCGAACATTAAAATTTGATAAAATTGATAAATTTTGTACTAAAAATGTTAAAATACATAGTCTTCCTTTTATTTGTGACACTATGTTATTTAGCAAAAAATAACCCTTATGATTAAGCCTTTTGATCGGTATGATAAAACTACAGGATATTTTTTTTTTCTCGTATAACGGGTTCGATTCCCGGTTCAACCATGTAATTATAAAAAATGTATGAATGCAGTTTTGATAGTTTTTAGAAATAAAATAATGTCTTCTTTCAGTAAAATGTTCTACCTACAATATTTAAGGTACTTTCCCTCCATGTGGCATAGCCGTGGGACGCCCTGTATATGTGTAAAAGCGTCGGTGGTCCGTCGACTAATGGTTGACTACCACTCGGAAGTTCGCGGGTTCGAGCCTCGGCACGTACCAATGTGTTTTCGATTTTCAAATTCACATGTACGTTTATTTGACGCTCTTACGGTGAAGGAAAACTTAGTGAGAAAACCTGCATACACCTAAGAATTAATTCAAAGGTTGTGTCTTCGTCGTGATCAATCCACAGAGGTTGCAGGTAAGGTAGAGAAAAGTGCAGTGTCTTATAACACATATTGACACTACGTTTATTGACGTATAACGAACTGGCGCAAATATATTTATAGTTAGAGTTACAGAAATGTTGAAAGTTAACGTCATTCGTTCGATACTTTTACATACTACACGGACCTGGGGCTCGACTCTTATTATTATTATTATTATTACTCTTGAAATAATATCGATTCCGATTTCAATCCAATGTAAATTTTAGACCGCTACTCTTCAACTCTATTCTACTCTACTCTTTCAAATGTCCGATTTCATGATTTGATCCGAATTCATCATGTTCCGAATTTAGTTCACTCAATATCCGCCCAATATGTAACCAAGGCGCCGCTAGTTTGGCATTAGAGAGTACGAAACGCCCGATCTCAATGTCGACGGATCGGAATCGCCTGATTTCAGAGGAGGCTCGAGGACCGGGGACATATGAATGAATGAATGAAATGATTTTATTCTCAGATGACAAAGGTCCATACAGAGTTGTTAGTTATAAAAGACTTACTACCTATGTTAGTAAAATTTAAAATGCTCATTATATTGGTGTGTTCGTGTGTTGTGTATCGCGCGCGGTGTGTTGCAGGCAGCAGCCGCCGCCCATGAAGTCGTGTCTGTCGTGCCACCAGCAGATACACCGCAACGCGCCCATCTGCCCGCTCTGCAAGGCCAAGAGCCGCTCGCGCAACCCCAAGAAACCCAAGAAGAAATAGTCTACTCACACCACCAACACAACAACAAACCCAACAAGAAACAGTCAACTTACCACCACCAACCAAACAAACTAACTAACACTGCTTTACTGTTACCATTGAGGACGCGACGCGCGTCAGAGATATGAACCACAGAATAAAGAACACTACTGCCTCATTTATGACGATGCAACAGCATGCAACATTGTCGCATGATACATAATTTTCAAAATCTTATGGTATGCTGCAAATAGAATATATTTACGAGATTTGCAGCATGCGGCAGCCTATTTTACGCCTAGACAACATCGTGGCCAAATATGTGTCTAAGCATCTTACCGAGTTTGTTTATCAATTATGTGGAAAGCGAGTGTTGCTTGTTGTTGCTTCGGCGTAAGTGAGACTTTAGATGTTTCCTACGCTTTAGGCGCTTTTAAACCGGGTTTAAAGAATTTACAATGATTTATCAATATATAAATTGCGTCGCGTCATTACATAAATTCTCCCATTTTATTAGCAATCTCAATGCTCTCCTATTATTATTCGTAATGTAGTTAATGTTACATTACTAACCAATGAATATGGTTCACGATGTTTTTTGGGCATTTGTTACAAAGAAGTAAGTAAACATGTTTTTGTTTATATTCGTATGTAATTGTCAAATGTATAGCTCGTGACGTGAGTACCGGAAGAGTATAGTTGTGCCAAAAACATTTGTCGAGTTATTCTGTGTAAATATTAGCGATTCAGTCGTCGCATGTAAATAGTGTACATACACTTGTGATCTACATTTAAAACTAAAATATATTGTGAACTAATATAACTATCCCACTAAAGATAAAAGAAATAACAGTTATCGTAAAATTAGATTTTTTTCTGAACATATTTATTGAACAACTTCAAACTCGACTAACGTATGTTTACATATTTACTTCCTTTTTGGCTTTTATTCACTTTCGACAGGTAATGAATGATATAAGTGGCTGCCTGCACAAATTACGTATAGCGGCGGCGGCGCCTGCCTGTGTCTTGTCTTTATGCTTTTGTTTGCCTGTGTCTTGTCTTTATGCTTTTGTTCGTTTTTGAGTCTTCGAAATATCCTTAGTATAAAATAATCCGTTGTCGACTTAGGGCTTCCTATTGTGTTATCTGTAGTTGCACCCCATTTTACTGTACAGCGGATTATTGTATGAGTAGACACTGTTTTTTAAGATTAGAATTAAATTAATAGGTTAACGTGTGTTCGTAAGGTGTGACTGTATAACATTGTAATAGATTAAAAACTAATATAACAAATGTTTGCTAAAACACAAAAGATTGTGTAATATTTGATTTAAGGTCCGACTAAAAATAATAAGCCCAGAATGAACTTTATACTGCTAAATTATTATTGATAAAAGAAACACTAAAATAGAACTTGTGGCGCCCTCTTCATTTTTCTATTTAAACTTTTGTAAATCCTGACCGAAAAAATAAAAAAACCTATCTATTTTGCGGAATTTTCAAATTCCTGCAGTTGCCTCGCAACAATTTTGTATAGTAATCTCGAATATTGATTTTCATAATCAGTTTAGTTTGTAATAAAGTCGAAATAGCAAACTTTTTCAAACTGTAAATAGCGACATCTTTCGTTCTTCGTACGGCATTAATTGAGAGGAATATGTTCAGTAGAACCAGCATAGATGTCGCTAGTACACACTCTATAATGGTGACGTCATGTCAGTTCATACACAAGCATTTCTTAAAGCGCTTTTTATTTTAACAAGCACAAGGTCACTAACGCTTGTGTTGAAAGAGTACGACCAATCAAGCAACCCAAACTGCGAAATTAAAATTGCCCGTACGGCTGAATGGCTGAACTTATTGCGATGAATGTTGACAAGCAGGGTGATAAGATTTTGGATGTCCTTTGTCTTGCTCCGTTATAAGAATTCTTTATAAAGGTAGCGATGTATTAGTCATCGCTAGCTTTGCTTGCTTCTAGAACCATCTCATCATCGTGGTACCCCTGGCTTTTCTAAGCCTTCTGGTTGGCCCAATTTTAAGCCACGCGACTACTCTGTCTTCAATTTGAATTCAAGTTTTTCCTTGAAATTACGCCAATGTATTTATATTAAAAGATCTCAGCATTATTTTTAATATCCGATTGTTTTATACTTATCGTAAAGCATATCTGTACCTAATTTGTAAATATAGTTAAGGCGGCATGATTGTGAATAGATTGTTTTTACAATATGCAATACAACTCTCTATGTCAATGGTTCTTTTATTTTTCCGACTAACTATTATTTTAAATTAAGTATAATAAATATAAATCGCCGATATGTAATGAAACATGTGAATCTGTCCAATCACGAACGAGGGAACCAGACTAGGCCACGCACGTCTTTCTCGATATTATTACGCTCGTAATATAAACTTATTACTGAAAAGATTCAAACAAAGAAATCCCAATCCACCACAGCAATCCACCCACCAATAGCACCTGTTTACGAATCCAGTATCAGCAAAAGCTGATACGTAATAGGGAACAAAGTTACATCTTACAAACTGGTTTTATCTCGGGGTTAATGGCTATTTATTCTGAATCAGTCAGTCATGTGACTGATACACGAGCACAGATAATAAATAATACAAATACAAACCTATGCTATAATGCATAGTATGATTGATTACTGTGGCACGAGTGTGAGAGAGTAAGTAAAGTACTTGGTGCTGGCCTAATGACCCTTCTCTCGAGCTAGGCACCGACTGGAACTATGTCTAGCTACAGTAGCTACTATTTGGTATTCTGTGGTCTAGTGATAGTAGAATTACCTAGGTTAGGTACTATTGTTGCGTTACACACACACCCACCGCTCGAACATTCTTAAAGAATTCGTTATGGGCTCGTTTATGTTGGCTTGAGAGCGTCGGGAGGCCAGTGGCTAGGGCCGTTGACTTCCATTCGGAAGTTCGCGGGTTCAAGCCTCGGCACGTACCAATGTGTTTTCGAGTTTCGAATTCATATGTACGTTTATTCAAACATCGTGAGGAAACCTGCACACACCTGCGAAGTAATTCAAAGGCTGTGTGTGCAGTTGACCAACTCGCACTGGGCCTGCGTAGTCGACTAAGGCCTGTTCGGGACTCTCGGTGGCGACGTGTATGAGCTGTTAATGATGTTGGCTTGGATAGCCAAGGAGAGATGATGCGCGTTCGATCCCCTGCCAGCATATTTTCAAAGAAGTTCGTACACACGATGCGACTAGTGAGAAACCGCACCAGTTTCCAATGTAGATTATCTGTGTACGAACCAGACGCGTTTTTGCGAATGTATGGTATGGTGTAAACCAGTCATGTTACAGTAAACCCTTTTGGGAAGGGACTGAAGAGAAGTCAACATCACTCCGCTCTCCGCTCGCCTGTTACGTCGTCGTCTCGCCCCCGAGTGGCTCAAAGCGTTACCTTACGAACTAATTTAACCACATCAATGCTAATTGTCGACTATAAATAAAATTTCATCTTCGCAGGTGTGATTTTTCCTCACGTTTTCCTTCACGGTAAAAAAGGCTAGGTAGTTACTGCTTTTTGTATCACACACTTGTCATGCGACTGGTAAATCCAGAGAAAAAGAAAATCGCATTGAGGGAATCATAATTTTAAGAGAGCAATGACCGCAATGACAGCTGTTAGCAGTACCTAGCTATTTGGTATTCTGTGACTGGCAGTAGTTAGCACGAGGTCACTCAAGTATAATTATGGCTAAATGCGATCGGTTAATGACCTTACAGTCAGCACGATAAATCGATAAGTCGTAAACACATTGTTACGTGGCAAAGATCACGAAACCACGTTACTAGGTAGTTAGTAATAATATTTTTGTTGCAAACCCAGCACGTGAGAAACCGTGACGGTTGGATGATCAATGTAATTGGAGCTGTGGGCGTAGGTAGGTACTATGTAGGTACCTCAAGCGGCGCGTGGTAACATCAATCAAAGGCAATAATATATGTCTGAATCAAATAGCTAAACAGACTTGTGTTGTTATGCTCTGCTGTTGCACTGCATCAAGATAACATCTCCGCCCCACTGGGCTATGCCAGATTTCCGGGAAAAACAACATGTAGGTAGACGTACGTAGGTACTGTGGTGTGCATGTGTCCTTCATGCACGCCGTTTCATGCTGGCAGCCTCTTTTTCGTTTGAGGCTTTATAAAGATGTAAAGTAATATCAGTTTGAATTTGGTTGATGTTTGAGAGATGGCCGTAGCCCGTGCTACGAGCCTGACGCCATTCTTATAATTTTCTAAAGCATTTGCATTTGTAATGTTTCGTTATTAAGTCTCTAATATATAATACCTAATTTAAATGCATACGTTGTTTTCCTTGTCCTCCACCATTAGGGCCGGTTCGTACATGGTGGAGGTGCCTTAGGCGCGTTTTACAGTGTAGCTGGACGTGGATCCCGAGGACACTAGAGCTTGGCCTGGTGTGTGGGCAAGGAGCCCTATAAGAAGAAGTTATACCAGAGAAATAACCGCTACGCAACGCTATACCCCTGAAATTCGAAGATGAAATATGAAGATGAAATACGAAGATGATGGCAGCCATGACGAGGAGCGTTGGTGCCCAGAAGATGTTTGCCGCACGTTGTTGCAGTTGTTGCAGATGCATTTGTGATAATAATGCCTAAAGGATGCGTTGAGAAAGATAAGTGCTAATGTTATTAATAAAGTGTTCTCGACGAAGTGTCCTGGATGAAGTTAGCGAGCTTCGTGTGATTTGCTACGAAAGGCAAACGTGTCGATGTTTTTCCCGATGCGATATTTGAAGATGCGTTTTAGAAGAGTGCGAAGTGGAGAGACGACGGAAGAGTCGCCGTTTTTGCCTACCTAGTTTGCAGGATTAGAGTAGAAAGTGTATTATTGTGTAAATAATTTTGCAAATTTTCCCTTATTTTTAATTCAATTTCTTATTATTTTCGTAATTTGACGTAGTCATAGTGATAGGTTCGTTGCTCGGCAAATAGTATTTTTGTTTGTGTCATGAACAAAATGACTCGTGACAATTTTGACGGAACTATGTCAAACAATTTGTAAACATTGAAATATATGAATTGTTGATTAATTTTTACGCTAAAATATATAAAATATAGTAAATATAGGTTAGTTTCAATTCTTTATTGTCTTGTTAGGTTTGGTTAGGATGTACGAGTGTTTTCCTGTATTAATGCTTTAAAATGTTTCAGATATGAAAAACTTGATAACAATTGTGATGACGAATTTATTATGATGATCATTTCTGATGTGATGACCCTTCGAGAAAGCTGGACGACTTAAATCTAGATGACCACACACACGGTATGAAGAAAGAAAAACGTGCGCGTTTAGCTAGAATTTGGGTAGTTTTTTTTGGGGTTAATTGGGTTGATGCTTAGTTAGGTGTGTTCCGTGACGGAATATTTACTGTCACTCCACATCAAGCACATAGTGCTGTGGAGGAACTTTGGTTGGGTTCATGACTTTGAGTACTCTCGTTACCGGTACCGCAGCTAGGTGAATTCCCACTAATCTTTTCAGAGGATAGGTTGGAGCTGAAGAAAGAAAATAGCTCCCATTCCCATGTCTTGCCCAAAGCTAGGTTTTGATATTCGAGATAGTCGTGAACGTTTGCTATAAATATATATTATGATTTGTTATTGAAAATCAGTGGTCGTCCAACTTTTTCAAATTTATTTTTATAACTTTTCTTAATTGATTATTTGGTGACTATTGAATTATTAATAACTAGTTGATATTATTTTATTCATAGTATCCGACACAGATAGGTTTAGTAAACTTTTTCAAAATTTTATTGAATGTCTATTTGGATTAACTGTAGACAGACATGCTTAGCTGTGTTGATTCTTTTTTGATGGTTTTTGATCAACTTGGTTGGATAACAATAAAACACCAACTAGCTGGTAGCAGCAGTCAGTTTTTGACATGTCTGTGACTTTGTGATGTTTTGTCCATCCTTAGGCAGGTAACTTAGCTTAGGACGGACATTTGTAACGAAATATCGTAAAAAAATATATTTTTGCAATGGTATTGCGAATATATATTTTTTTTAGCTGTACCGGGCGGGATGTGGTGTGCATGTGTCCTTCATGCACGCCGTTTCATGCTGGCAGCCTCTTTTTCGTTTGAGGCTTTATAAAGATGTAAAGTAATATCAGTTTGAATTTGGTTGATGTTTGAGAGATGGCCGTAGCCCGTGCTACGAGCCTGACGCCATTCTTATAATTTTCTAAAGCATTTGCATTTGTAATGTTTCGTTATTAAGTCTCTAATATATAATACCTAATTTAAATGCATACGTTGTTTTCCTTGTCCTCCACCATTAGGGCCGGTTCGTACAGTACCTACACGGGCAGTCAGTGCTGGTAAGCTGAACCACAGAATACCAAATAGTAGTCCTTAACTTTACTTTTTTCAACGGACATAATCAAAGACGGTTCTAGCAAAAAATTTTTTTCAGCTTAGCTTGTTCTCGGCTCTGTACGATACAGTTGAGGTTTCGAGAAAAATAAAAACAGCTGATTGGTTTTTATAAAATTTATAGGGTGATAGATAAGGCGGCGAGGCAGGAGTATTTTGGTACTGTCAACTTTTTTAAGAAATATTTCTTAATTTAGGTACCTAAATTCATTTTAACTTAGCAATAATTTTTATTATAATCTGATCAGTTGTCGACAGTAACATAGTTATGTATGTACCTATGCTACCTATTTGTTGTATTGTTCTAAAAATATTTAAGTCTTAGAGTTAGAAATAATAAAGAACCAGAAGAACTATAATTTTCATTAAACTCAAAACCGAATTAATGTTTTCCTAAAGTTGTTATTAATTATTATACACTCCAGAGAAATATAAAACCGCGTTATCGCCATATTGCGGAATTTCAAGGGAACTAATTTTATAAAGGAAATTGTTGCCATAAACACAAAAAATATACACGTGGTGACGCCCCCAAAGCAGCACGAAAACCAGGGTTTTATTCTTCTGGTTAGGCTTTACCTACTGATAATTTATGAGTTTGTGGAATTAATATTCTTAAAAATTTATAGAAAATAATCTGTGTGAAAAAATGACCTTTGGCTAAAATATCCGCCAAATTATTTGATGACGACACTATTACGTTTTCCAAAATATTTCTTGGAGAATACAAAAAAAATTATGCATGCATAGGTAAATGTTTATAAGTCAAAAGAACCAGATATTTTACAAAAATATTTTTTATTTTTCTTACAACGACACACATTAAGCTAATATATCACATGTGTAAAATGAACTTAACATCGCATACAAAATTTTCATATTAAACTTAACTTAGATGCTAATTTTAGGACTTGTCTGTAGTATTGTGATTATGACACTTTAACGACTTGCATAGCTAGTGAAGTTGGAATGATCGGGAATCCCGGAAAATCTCGGGATTTATAAAGTTATTTTTCTGGTTTATTTACGTTGAGTCGTTTTCGTTGATTGTCATGGTGTGATATCTTTGGAGAGAGAAAAAGATGTGTCGGGTAGGCAGGCACTAGCTTTATGCAAGGATATCTCATACATGTTTTACAGAAAAATTTTTTTATAAAAACACTATCATGAGTGTTAAGAATAAGATCGAGTATTATTTTCAAAATAATCAGATCTACGCCTCCCAACTTGTGATGTTTAGGCAGTTTCGAATTAACTTCTTTTTAAATCCATAGTAAAAATTATTAACTTATAAAAATTATAACCCAGTATTAAATATTCGCCTGCTACAAAATTTTAAATGTTAGAAGGTTGGCAGCACTCTAAATACCCGTAAAACTGGTAACTATTGCAAATAAGACTCTAAGAAGAAGGTAATTCAGTTATTTAAAAATATTTAGGTATGGATAGATCAACAAAATTAAAACTGTAAAAAAATTAAGAAACATTGTTTAAGGATACGGTTAAAAAGCAGTGCGTGGCCAAAAAGTTTAGCTAACTAATACAAGGCTGCCAACGTGACAGCTCCAGGCTTGCAATATGGCGAACAAAGGGCTACGCTATCCACTGGGTGTCGGTTAGACGAGTGGGTAGGAGGCGGCGCTGGCGATACCGCAGTGGTTGTCGCGGTTGCGCGCCATCTTGATGTAGCCGAGCTCGCCCCAGGAGCGGCCCCAGCTGTTCTTCACCAGCCAGTAGTCGCCGCCTTGCTCGTCCGTTCCGTATCCGACCACCAACACCTTACGACAAAACATTATATATTAATTTCCTTTTTCTTTTAATTATTTATGCTGGAAGACGTTTTGTAATTTTCTACCGACCTATAATTATTTATTAAGTCTTGTTTTCTCCTTGTACGATCTATTTGGATCATGAAGGAAGAAAAAATTGTACGCGCCCAATTGGGCGTGGAATTTTTTTTTCCTTCATGATTTGGATGGTATATATGGCAATGTAGGTATTTAAAACACGAAGTTTCAATGTCATTCAAGTTAGTTTTAATCTCGATTGTTGGCAGTACAATACCTAATAAGACCATTGTCAATTGGCAATGTGCATGGAAAATCAATTTCCAATAAAAACAGTAATCTAGGCCTTGTAGATATCGCATTTATTTCTGCAATGAGTTTTTTTATTTATCTAGTAAAACTGTAAGAATTTGTTAATCTTGAGTTTTTTGTCCATAATAGTCTTTTGATAAATAAACATTGGCTTTTAATTGATTCGCTTAAAGCCAAACTTAAAATATGTAGACTTCCATACTTCCATGATAACTACATAAGTACTTATTTAACTAACAGTTAAATAACTCACCCCATGGTCAAGGTTCTCGGACGAGCAGTTCTCGTCGTAATACACTCCGTCGGAGTAGAGCTGGAAGCTCTCCTGAGAAGCGTCAATGGCGACAGACACCGGGCCGTGGGTGGCGACAGCCTGCTTCAGCTTCTCCTCGTCGCCCGCCGGAATGTCCACGAAACCAACATCATCGGCACCACTGTTCTTCGGGTTGTATCTGAGAGGGGGATACGCGTTTTAACTTTTTGAACTTTCGACGTTATTAGGTTGGTACGGATCGACAGTATTTGATTTCTTGGAAATTTTCAGGTCGATAAATAAATGTGTGTGAGTGAGGTTCAAAGGCAACAAATAGTAATCGAAAGCATTTTGAATGTTAACATAGTACATTGACTGATAGATAAGTTTTATAATAATTTTGTAAGTAATTCTTAACTAACATAATAATTAAATTACATAAAATCGCAGGCACAAACAATAAAATTACTACTAGATAATATTATAATATATAAGTCAACGACTCAAGAGAATAAAATGCAGACATAACAGGAATGTAATAATCATAACAACGCTTTTATTCCATGAAAAGGTAATAAAATCACGGCTATTAATTACCATATGGAGCAATAAAACATTTGAATTTGCTATCATTATTGAACAGTCATACAATAAATAATAAAATTCAATGTTATTTTCCTTTCATACATATTTTAGCTTTTAAAAACGCAGTTCTAACTAACATGATCATAATTTAGAATAAGCCATTTAATTGCTTTTCCTGTGGGCGTTGTACGTACAAACAAGACTTTTAGAGGTGGAAAACCCAGAAAGAAAACAGGGCAGTATTTATTTCATGTAAATTATAATAAATTGCACTTTTGTGGTAGATTTACTTCCCTCATTGTACCTAACCTACTACCTAAAATTGAAATATATAATATATGTATATTAATATTATATTATATTCTGCTGGAATAAACCCCAGCCATAATTATTATCTTCTGCTAGTTCTGCTTGTTCATTTTTTGTATCATAATAATGCTATGTATTTATCGTAATTCATCAATATTATAATTAATCAGATTATTACAATAATATTGGTAATTGACTTGTTAATGTGCATAATAAAAGTAATATATTTTTTTATTGTTTTGTGATAATGGAAATAACTAATTTTTACTAACAATACCTATAGATAGGGTCTACGATCTTATCAAGGTCTAAACTACGAATGGTTTCAGTTATTCAGACTGTCTTTAATTCCTAATCAGGTCGGTCATTGACCTAAAACGATAGCAAAATTAAGATAATTTTGATATAAATAAACATGCAATATCCGGGGATTTTAAGTATCTTGACATTTATTTTAGCTGTATGAAAAATAAGAATCTGTGAATACTCGGTTTAGGGTAGCTTAATTAATATTTTTATTTTGTTATATCACGTTAGTCATTTTGCTTTCAGTGCAAGACTCGTAGTACGTGTAGTAGCCCTTCCTTAGCCGATAAAGGCCCACAGCGGGTTCACGGTCGGATAAACAATTACGGGCAGCAGTTAACCTGAACATACAATCAAGTGCGATATGGAGCAGTGCAACTGACCTGCACTTATCATCCATGGCCTCGTAGGGGTAGGACTTCTCCGTGTCGATGCCTCCGTTGTCCTTGATGTATTTGAAGGCGTTGTCCATGAGGCCGCCATTGCAGCCGTTGTTGCCGTAAGCCGCCGAGCAGTCGATCAGGTTTTGTTCGGAGAGCGACACCAGGACGTTGTTCTTGCGGAAGTTTTGGCCTTCCAGAGCGCCCGTCTGTTGGCAATTTATATTTTAAAATATGTGCCCTTACCAGGGTTTTACACATTATCTGATATCTTAAAAGGATTACTGTTCTAAACGAAAATATAATGGACATAATTTGGCGCAAATTACACGAAGTCTTCTTGATTAGTGAAGGTCGCAGGGAGCCGCTGTATGTGGGCAGGACCGATTATTGTGGAGATCTTTGGAGATCTCAATGGACGTCTCTCGGCTGAGATGATGATGATGATGACACCAAGTGTTATTAGTACCAGAAATAGCCACTAATCACAATACAAGTTTATTTATTTGTAGGTGGGTGAGACGTGAGACAGTAGGTATACCTAGTAAGTACCTAAGTTACTGATGCTTATCTAATCTATTCATTAGCTCTAGCTATAGCTCATATTAAACCGTCGATGTATTAAACCTTTAAACAAGAAAAAAAAGCCTTGTAAGTTAATAAATCTAATACATATCATCTTTCTTGAGTCACCACCCACACTACTAAGTTCAGTTCATTTAAGTGATGGAATAGACATGGGAGATTAAAACTATAATACCTATCTACCTCCTTAATTCTTAAACTCAATCGTATTTTACCAACGCTTTATTGTAACCGAAAAACGAAATGTGCCGGCCATTAAGATTAGAAGAGTCGCCACGATGAATTTATTTAGATTGCCTTCCGCAAAGACGGTTCCGATAGCGGATAATAGTCTGTTTGTGATCACAAAGGTTAACTTTAACTTCGATAAGGTTTCCAATGCTGACGGCCATTGGGCCCGATTCTACGTATTACGCTCTAGATAACTTAAATTTAAGAACCATAATATGTCCCTTTTACGTTCTTAAGAACGCAAAGGGACTGGTGATTTTCAACTAATATTTAGACTTCAAACATCGATTTTACGCGTATAGTTCGCATTTTTAGCAGGCATGCGAAAACATCCCAATTAAAATTAAGCTAAATTTGTACAGCTGCTCTTTTATTTTAAACATCATTCATTCAAAATAAGATTTATTCATCTCCCGTCCTCGGACCAAGAATTTAAATTTAGAGATTTAATTAAGCGGTCACGCCGAAATTGAGTCCATTCCATTATAATATTTTACGACATTTGTTTTAGATTCTGTTTCTCACGATGATACCTAATTATTTGCAAACAGGAAAAAAATACCTATAACTATAACTGAGTTAAAATTGTAAATTAATAAGTATCTGTTTAAAAATGGACAAAAACGTTTTTCATGGAAGTTGATGACTCAAGACGTGAATATTAATTTAACCTATTTCACCACTGGCAGTCGGGTCGCTTTTAGCACAGATTAATAAATAGTTACTATTCATAGACTTCTAACTTTAAACTTATTAAGACTTCAAATTAAAATTTGACCACCTTGACGGCAAGTAGAGGTTCATAAATATTTTATTTATCTACGTCGCGTGACCGTATTGTGATTTACCTATTGTTTGTTTGAATCGAATTGAATATTTAACAGAACAAAGGTTAAAATAACAATGTTAAGTGTTAGGAGTAACCTACTAACTTAGTTGTAAAGTATAGTTTGATTTCTTCAATTATCATTTCGGCGGATAAGCAATATTAATCCCAAGCGTAGGGATTTTTGCAATACCTCCTAACTTAATTAACCAAAGGAGAAATGAAGGCTGTTGTGGTAGTTAATATGAAATAATATCTGATACAAAGATTTGTTAATGACTTTTTAATTAAACACAGACTTTTACATGTGTCACATACAAAGTGGTAGTAATAATATAATATAAACTAAATCAAGTGATTCACTAATCGGTGAATAATCGCGATATTAAACAGTGTCTGTCTGCTTCCTTTGTCCACATGTGTGAATAGTGTATACTCTATGCGACAGCTTTGTTTACAGTTAGTTATAAAACAATACGAAATTTTCCTCGACCTCAAATGAAATGTAGTTTACCTATTCGCTTTGCCATTTGAATAAATAAGTAATTATTTCGGCGTATTTCGTTTCATACAATGTATTTGGGTTACTTTGTATTGTATCAATATAACTATTTAAAAACAAAGCACACCAAATATCTTATCTTATAATTTTTAACGAGTAATTCTCAGAAAGGGCTCTACCGAATTCGATTAAATTTCGGGATTTTGGAGTGCATTTTTTCACTCTTAAAGCAATGTCTACGGAATAACGAATTATTGCTAATCTATACCAACATCATTGGTGTCTGATGGTAAAAAAATTACGATATTCACGAGTACAAATTCATGTTTCATTATAAGTACTTTGTTATAGTTTAATAAATCATACCTATAACCACAATAATAACAAATACTCGGAATTGGTATGGCACTGTTATTCTCGGGATGGTGTGTCATCTCATCATCATCTAAATAATTAAGAATATTGAGTCATGACTAATAGTAATAACATTTTGACTATGTAAAAAAAGTAAAATTGATGCGGGCGAGACTAAGGTCCATATTTTATTCGTTTGATTTTTCTGATTCAGTCGGAAGCGCGTTCTTTCAAACATGAAGGGGACTTCTTTTTATTCGTTCATAATATTAATGTGACTGATATCCCTGTCCTTTGTCCAACATTAAATTTACAGTACAGGCTTATTCGACTCAAAATGCCATGGCCCATGATAATGACGACGACAAGCAAAATTGTTATTAATCGAAATAAGATTTTATGAAAAAACTGCTTTTAACGTCAAATTTAATATTATACAAGGAGCAGAACTGTCGATGGTTGGCAAGCTGAAATGTAAAGGTATTTATTGTAATAATATGTCGTACCAGGAGGAGATCAAACAGAGGACGGAAGACAGAACAGAATGGAGTAGACTCCACCGACAAGAGCGCGGCTCTTAATATAGATAGATAGATAAAACGTTTATTCCATCAAGAACACACATGAACATATCATTATAAGAGTAAACTTAACCTAGAATACATTTTAATTAATGTAAAGGCTCGGTCACACTGCCAGCGCAACTGCGTGATTGCGTGGAATATACGCACACGCAGAAGTTGTAATTTATGAGATCATATGGGAGATGACACACTGCGAGCGTGCGCAGCAACCTGTGATAACGTTGTACAAGTTGGGTGTCACATTGAAGCAGAAGAATATGAAACTCACGGTACTGAAACTCCAGCAAGAGCCGCACTTGCCCTGGTCCTTGACGTCGGTGACGGCGCCGTGCTTGCGCCAGTCCACTTCAGAGGGCAGCTCCACGTTGGCGGGCGAGATGAACGTCGCCGCGAGGTAGTTGCGACCAGAGGTGCCTTTCAGACTGGTGCGGGACCTGACACACGCACAATGGGAATTGTATGTTTCAGTCAAAAGATTTTTATATTTTTTCAACAGCATTTTGAAATAAGCTAACACTAATTTTATTATAAAATCAAAATTAAAAGATACAACGACTGTTGATTTTGATTGGTAAGTTCTTCTCAAAGCCGAAAAAATATTGAATTTAATTATGCAGAAATTCTACAGCGTTGGGCGGTTTAATATGGGTATTTATTACTCTTGTAGTGGACCGTTTAACAAAAAAAAATCATAATCATTAATCACACATAATCGAAAACTTACTTGAAAAAAGAAATTGCCTTCAACTCGCCAATAATTTGACGCGTAAATAAATAGCTAGTAAATTAAGGAGGAAAAGTATTTGCATAATTAAAAGCAGTTTCTTATGTATTTATAAACAAAACAACGACTGACATTGAAAGCGCTGAAACTATTGTTTTGAAATCACGTAGATAGATATCACGCAGGTCATCAAAACAAAAACCTTATCTAAAGTAGGAGAATAACAGCGCAGTCGCCGTATCGTATAACGTCATAATATCGTGAGTCACATGATTGCGTATAGCAGCTGCTGCGTCTGCGCATTGCAATTAGATAACGCGGTAACGTAGCGGTCGCATAAAATAAGGTAGACTTCACACAAAATACATTATAAAACTATGAAAAATAATGTCCAAAACACAGAGTGTGCCTGCGCTCCTTTTAGCTGGGTGAGTGTCTGTACGTTTGGCACTCTAGCTAGCTCAGATCGCCGTCAATTGCAGTATAAGCATGATAAGTAATAAGCAGGCAGATTTCCTCAAAATATTTTCCTTCCTCGTACGTAAGAGCATATGCTATCCGTTGGCATTTACGGTCGGCGACGGTGGTCGGCGGAGATCGAGTCACCAACATTTTCGGGGAAAATTAGTGGCAAACTGTGGGCAAACTCTTTGAAAAGACAGCGAAAATGTTAGAATCAGTTATAAATGAATACTAACTTGGGCAAGGTGCGGTTGAACCCGTTCATGGTGTGGACGAACTCATGATGCAGCATGTCTCCATACTTATTCTGCTTGAGGCGGAAGGACACCAAACCCTGCTTGAACCTCTGGTTGTGTTTAGCAACCTTATGCTTGTTCTCCGCGTAGATCTTCATCCTGAATTTATCTTCTATCTCGCTCGAGTACTCTTTGTTGTGTTCCATCTGTAAATAGCTGGCTGTTAAAAGCTATTCGTTGGAACTCGACGTTCCACCGAGGGGCTCAAGCTTCTGCTTACCCTGAGTAAAGGTGAAAAGGCCTCATTTTACCACAGAGGTCCAGAGCGAGATAGTTCGTCAATTTACTAAATAATATTTGAATTGCTTTGAAATAACTTTTACAAATAATTAATTAGTTATCAATGTTATCATAACATAACTCTATGTGGTCCCGATATGACGTGGTCTGTCATAAAAGAAAGAATTAAATATACCTATAGTCATCATACTCATACTAATAATTTAAAGAGGAAAGATTTGTATTTTTGTGTGTATGTTTATAATGAACTCAAAAACTACTGTGTCGATTTCAAACATTATTTCACCTTTTGAAAGTTAAATTCACCCTGAGTAACATAGGCTACCTTATACCTCGGGACGGCGGGAAAATGCCTCATTTCCACGGGAAAAACTGTTAACGCGGTCGGAGCCGCGGCGGTAAGCTTGTGATGTAATAAAATGAATAAAACTAACTAATTGTTTGACGAACGATTCTCGCACACGAACATTTAGCTAGCACTAGCACCTATTGTGTCTTTCTTTGGAGTCAGTTTCATTCATTATCATTGTAAAATGTTATTTTTGATCATTGTCGTCAAAAATCTACAAAAAAAATTGTTGTGATGGGCGAGGAGCTTAGTTCTTTGTCGTCTATGTGACTGCTATACAAATATTTCTGTTCATCTTCATCATCTGTATGGTAAATACAAAAATGTTTCGAAAATGGTTTCGTACTTCATGATACTATGTATATTGGTCATGGACTTAGTAACATATTTAATGATATTTAGATTTGTATTGTAGGTATTGCTTGATTAGAATTGATGATGTTAGCGCACCTTAAAGGCGAGCCACTCTTCTCGCACGAGATCGAAGAAGGAGACGGCGCTTGCAGCCGCCACCACCAACAGGAGAACCGCCACACACTTCATCTTTGCTTATTACCTGCAACAAAACAAGTTTAGCTAACTTTATTCCACCAGAATTATTCATGTATTTAAAATGATTTTTTTGATTTTTTTTCTATGTAAGTATTACAATAAACTGTTAAATAAATACAATGATGAATTTATTATATTTTTTATTTATTAAATGAAATAAAATATTCTTCATTGCACACAAACACTAAGATCATGTGATAAATTTCCCGAGAAGTTTTCGACAACTTATCTCGGGAATCATGTCGGGTCGGGAATAGATCTCATTATTTTTTCTCGGGAAATATTATTCGCAACTAGAAGCTACGATAGAGCCAACTAAACGGTTTATCTATCTACACAGATTTCACACGTATTCTACTACCTAAGGAAAACCCTGCTTGATTTTGCAAAAATAAATAAGCAAATCGCGATACCTAATCAACTTCACAACAGTAGGTAAGTTAAGTAGGTACCTACTATAGGAAAAAAAGCCTGTGAGAGTGGAATGAATAGTGACTGACGTCACTGGTGCAAGTGCCCCATGATGGGGTCAATGAGAAATGTAGTACCTAGGTAAGTGAATAGTGATGTGATGTGTGTGATGCAATAGTCAGGTCCAGGTAGAAATCATTATAAAATTTTAAAGAAATTCGTTTATTATTTCTAAAATTTAGTAAAGCAGAGGCGTTGTTGTACCTTACCTACCTACCTACATTTTTATAATTTAGGTACCCTTGAAGAACTTAGGTACCTATTTATTATGATAGGTGGATATAATAATCGTAAGTTATTAAATCTCACAAATGAATGAGATTCAAATAATTAACGCCAACAAATTCGTCAACGTACGACGCACTGAACATAAATTACACAAAGTTAATTTCTCTTTGGTATAATACTAGTAGGTACCTACACCCAACTAATTGATACATAACAAACAGTTTTTTTTCTATTCCATCCACGAACAAAGGCAATGGTACAAACAAGGTGGCGCAGATCCACAGACCCCACCTTTTGCCATTCAAGAAAACAGGTAGGCTAAACAGCAGATTTCGTCATTTTATTTAAATCGACTTACCTAAACTACGACGAATTTCTTAAGGCAATAAAATTATACTTAATCACGACAACGTTTTTTAACACTCGATGACAGGCACAAATTGATTTTAAATTGTAACAGAGAAGACGTCTGTTCCCAGTTGCCTTTTGCTTGTTTATGCGCCAGGAAGAGGAAGCGCGCAGAAATAAAAAAAGCTTGGTTGTTGCCTGTGTCCCCACTTCCCCGCATAGTGCGGCCAACTTGGGTCAAGTAGAGCTAAATTATGTAGTTTTTAAGATAATTAAGCTCCTCATCCCTCCTAATAAACATTTGATTCAAAGAAAACGAACGCCCGCGGGAATGAAAGGATCTAATTTTATTTTACAGTGTTAATTGTTGCCATAAACAATTTAAAAAACATGTTACGCCCCGGAACATATTTTTCTAATTTTTACTATTGGTACCTACCTAGGTAATCAATAATTCTTACACCGTTTATAAAGATAGTTTGGATTGGTATAATTTTTATCATTGCTGGCTCAAAATGGGTATACCTACTTAGATTCTCGACATGTGCTCCGCACATCCTGTATGTTGATTTCTACTCAGTTGTAATTTATTTTATGCCTACTTTTCAGTATAGATTGATTCTAGAAACATTTTTAAATAATTTCCTCTTTTCCCTCGTCTGTTGAATTTTCCTTTATTACAAAAAAGACAATGTATGTTATTTTAACATTTGCAAAAAATAACGTGATTGTTCACCTTATTTTTATTAAAGCCTGACCAAAGAAAAAAAACCTGCTCTGGGGGCGCCCGCCACGTACATGCATGCCATGCGTCCAACCCGTGAACGTGGTGCTGCCTGGGGGGACTGGTCTGCTCTCGATTGCCGGTTGTTTTTTTTTGTTATTATATAATTTAGTTTTTCTACTTTGACTGGTTGCCTTCCTCTCCTCTAATTGCAACTTCGTTTGCACTCTTTGTTATATTAATCAAATTGTATAAAATAATAATTTTGTAAAATATTTTGAAAAGATGCAACGCCTGTGGAGTTTCTTCCGGCGAGTTCTTCTCCACAGAAGACGGCCAAATTGTGAACTCGCCTTGACGTCGAAAAGTGATTTGTAAAATCTTACTTCGAAAAAAAAACTTATTTCATTTCATATATTTTTTACGACTATGGCAACAATTTCCCTTATAAAATTAGTTCCATTAAAATTCCGCAATATGGCGAGCTTTTTTATTTCTCTGGTCGGGCGTCTAAGCCAGCCCTATTTTAACTTTTTTGCTTAGAATATGTGTGTTAAATTCAAGACGAGGTTGGCAGTATTGCTTCTCACTTCACTCAATCCCCTCCCCACTAGAGTTCCTTTCCTGTGAACTGCTATCATCATCGACGTATAATCGTTCGTCAATCGTATCGCGTCGTACGTAAACGGAATCGATTTGTCTTTTAAGTGAATGTGTGAATCAGTGAGCTGTCACATACACTTCACTAGTAAAAAAACAGCAGTTTGGTTTGGCACTTATTTCACGGGAGACAAAAGACGAAAGGGACGCAGTTATGAGCGAGAGTGAGCGCGGTGTATTTGTATTTCATTCTAACGCATAACTGCGTCCCTTTCGTCTTCTGTCTTTTGACTACCGTGTGCTACCGTGAAATAGGTGCCTCTGTTTGACATTTTGTTCCTTTTGTTGGTAGCACTGTTGGTAGTGATGACACTAGTTTTGGTTGACACCTTGTAGTGAAGTGAACTGACTGAACTTGATTGACTGGATTGATGAGCATGGGTCTTAGAGGTTATGTTCAATAATTATGGCTCAAAACAAAGTGGAAAAAGGTGTTAAACACCATGGAAAGAAGAAATTTCAACTGTACAAACCCAGAAAAAAGAAGAGCGTGGAGGAAGACGCTGCCATACAATATTTAAAGGGTCAATATGACAAGGTAAATATCCGGTGTATCAATTATTAATTTTTGGCTGCATGAATGAATTTTTACCTTAAAATATATATGATTAATGTTTTTTAGATCGTGCCGGAGGATATGAAGACATTCAAAGACTTCCCGCTATCACAAAAGACATTGAAAGGCTTAAAGGAAAACAACTACTTGACTCCAACTGAAATTCAGCGCCAGGCCATCGGTTACGCTTTACAAGGCAAAGATATCTTAGGAGCTGCAAAGACAGGTTCCGGGAAAACCTTGGCTTTTCTAATACCGATTTTAGAAAACTTGTTTTGTAAGAAATGGACAAGGTATGATGGAGTGGGCGCTCTTGTGATCTCGCCAACGCGCGAGCTCGCATACCAGATCTATGAAACTCTTAGAAAAGTTGGGCACTTACATGATTTTTCAGCAGGCTTGATTATTGGAGGTCAAAATCTGAAGTTTGAACGGAAAAGAATGGACCAAGTCAACATTCTCATCTGCACTCCAGGCCGGCTTTTACAGCACATGGATGAAAACCCATTGTTTAATTGTGACCATCTTCAAATCCTGGTGCTTGATGAAGCTGACAGATGTCTAGACATGGGTTTTGCTGATACAATGAATGCTATCTTAGAAAACTTGCCAACTGAAAGGCAAACTTTACTTTTCTCTGCCACACAAACAAAATCTGTCAAAGACCTTGCTCGACTTAGCTTGTCCTTTCCAACTTATGTAGCTCCTCATGAGCAAGCAGAGACTGTCACTCCAGAATTCCTACAGCAAAGCTACATCGTTTGTGAGATTGATGAAAAGATTGGAATTTTATGGTCATTTATTAGAAATCACTTAAAGCAAAAGATCATAGTATTTATGGCCACTTGTAAACAGGTTAAATACACATATGACTTATTCTGCAAGCTGAGACCAGGAGTCAGCTTAGTGGCTTTATATGGCACTCTCCATCAAGAAAAAAGAGAGAAAATCTACAATGAATTTTGTAGGAAATCCAATGTGGTCTTATTTGCCACAGATTTGGCTTCAAGGGGGTTGGATTTTCCCAAAGTCAACTGGGTGATCCAGATGGATTGCCCAGAGGATGTGGACACATACATTCATAGAGCTGGGCGCACTGCAAGAGGAGTGTTTGGCAAAGGAGAAGGCTTGCTTATGCTGCTACCACATGAAGAGAAATTTGTAGAAGATCTGCAAAAAAGAAAGATTCCTATCAATAAAATAGCAGTAGATCCTTCTAAAATAGTTGCACCTCAAAGGAAAATTGAAGCTCTTTTATCAGATAACACAGAACTTAAACAGACAGCCCAGAGAGCATTTGTTAATTATGTCAAATCTGTATTTCTAATGAAAAACAAGGAGATATTTGATGTCAAACTTCTTGACACTGATGCATATGCAAGATCCTTAGGGCTCATTGTCCCTCCAAGAATAAAATTCATGCACAAGTATCAGAGAAACAATGTACCCAAGAAAAATGAACCAGAAAATGGCACTAATGATGATGAAGTGATTGACAAACTGAAGGCTAAAGCTGATGAAGACGAAGGATCTGAGCAAAGTGGTGATGAGGGTGAAGACAAAAATGTATCACAAGTTAAAACTAAACAAGAAAAGAAAGAAAAGATTAAAAAAGAAATCCCTAAACTAGATTTTCACCATGACGAGGAGAGTGACGAAGATGATTTTTTGAAAATAAGGAAAAAAGATGTTGATATTGAACTTGCAACTGTTGAAGAAGAACAAATTGTTTCAAAGAAAAAAGCAAAGCCTTTGACAAAAGCAGCGGTTGCCAAGAAAATTTTAAAAAAGAAACTCAAAGTTAATACTAAAGTTAAGTTTACTGAAGAGGGTGAAGCAATAGATGATGAAAAGAAAGATGTTAAATCTGACCTTGCTAAACAATTCATCAATGAAGATGTTGGTGGAATAGATATTGAAAAAGCTAAACAAGTTTTGCAAGAGGAAGACAAATTCGATAAGATGAGATTCAGAGAAAAAGTAAAAGCAAAGCACAAAGAACAGAAACGAAAATTGAAAAATAAAAAGAAAGAAGAAGAAGAAGGTGAGAAAGACGATTTTGGATCACAATCAGAATCAGATGGACCAGATCTGTCATGGCTTCCTGATCCAGATAAAGTATATGGAAAGAAAGATGATAGTGCTGATGAAGCACCATCTGAAAGTGATGATAGAATGGCTTCAAGTAGTGAAGAGTTTGATAATGAAGAATCTGAAAAAGAGGAAAAATATCACAGGTAAAATGTCTATTACATAATAAAATTTGTTGTAGAATCTGATGCTTATCATTGCATTTGCATATAATAATTTAAATTATCTCTTCCTAAGGCATTTTTTTTCTTGTAGGCCTAGTAAAAGAAAGCTGGTGGAAAGTCGCGGCATCCCGCAGGAGAGCGTGGCGCCGCGGAAGGTGAAGAAGATCCAGGATATCTCCTCAAAGCTCTCAGTGCAAGAGGCTGAAGCATTGGCCATGCAGTTATTACAAGGGAAAGGATAGCTAGCGACTTGTTGTGTACATATTTTATTTTTATGTATTTGTTATTAATGTAATATAATTTTAAACAGTAAAAAACTTCACTTATTGCTTTTACTACTTTTGATTGAATAGATTATTTTTATTTATTTAATTTAAAAAAGACGAAACTGCCGTTACGTTAAAAAAATATCTTACAACAGACTTCAAACATAATAGTCTGAATGTAATGTAAGTAACACATGGAATCTTTCATTTAACACTGATATGATTTGGTTACTATAATATAATTGTTTTGCTTTCCCTATTCGACTACCTAGATGGTTAGTTTTTGTTTGTTAAAGTACTTAGCAGGTGTTTAATGGGAGTCAAAAGACGAAAGGGACGCAGTTATGCGTTAGAATGAGATATAAGTACACCGCGCTCACTCTTGTGCATAACTGCGTCCCTTTTGTCTTTTGACTCCCGTGAAATACCTGCATGAATATTTTGTTTGCAAGTATACTGACTACAGCATAGCAAAAAGCAAAAGAAAATTATGACAGGCTTCAGGCTACGTTAGCTGCTTCAGCCCCCGTAATATCACATAAATAGTTACTGTTACTAACATGCAGGCAGTGCTATGACAAAAGTTAGTCGCACATTTAACTGTCAAAAAGTTGCAAGGTATAACGCACTGCATGCGTGGACGGGCATCAAACGGGCATGTTAGAGGGGGTTTGATACCCCGCTCATTAGAACGAGGGAACCATCCATCATCCTTGCTTGCACGAAATCAGGGCTTGAAACCGGTATTTTGAAGAGCGCTAAAAATCGGTATTTAACCTGATATTTCCATTCCGCTCTTTGAATTCCGCTCGGAGTGAAATGTCGTTGCGAACGGATCAAAAACCGAAATAAAACCGGTTAATTCCACACGCATTGCGAGCGTAGAGTAAGCGAGACGGACGCGCCGCTCGCACATGTTGTCTCATTCAACTCGACCTTCAGTTGCATGCATTGCATTAAAATTCGATTCAAATTCAATTTTATTACTGTAAATCGAACACCTAAATAATTATTTTGTCTTGTTTTAAGAAAAATGATTATTTAAAGGGTAGGTAGTATTTATTAAACCAATGACTGTAAATTAAAGATTTAATAGACAAAAATAATTAATTTACGTTACAGTATTACTAAGTGAGCAATATACAAAAAAATAAATTACATTATTTATGGGTCGGTTAGGTAATTAAATGAAAATGTATTCCGAAAAAGTAAAGCAATACGCATTTACTTAAATCAATTGTACGAAAAACCGGACTGATAAAAATTGGTAGGTACAGTAAGCAGCACTTGCGGCTGGACATTTGCACTACGAAACTCGCTTCTACTAGTACGGAATAATGGCGCTCAAGGTCCACATGTCCAGCCGCATGTGCTGCTTACTGTACATATGTGAAAATCCGTGACCCAAAGACGTGTGACATTAAATACCTATATAAATTTGGAGATTTTAGAGATTTTATTCAAAACCTAATTTGATAAATTTGGTTTTGAAAAAATATATATTTGCAAAGTAGTACTGTGTGACATATCAAATGAAAGGGCTTGTAACGCTCTTGATATATTTTTTTACAATTTCACGTTAAAGATTTGAAGTTACTTAAAAAACAGACGAAAAATTATCATGCCTATTTCCTCAGACCGATCGAGTTGAAAGTTGATGCACGTATGTAAATCCGTGACTTAAGACGTGTGACATTAAATAATTAGTTTGATCACTAGCGCCAAATCCAGAAAAAAAAACATGGATGTCAATTTTGGGTGAAAAATTATTACTATAATCATTTCGTGGGTTCCTTAAAAATTTTGCTAGAAAATTGGAATGAAATATATATTTTTAATTAAACAAAAAATAACAATATTAAAACTAGGTAGCAAAAGACAGGAAAAAAAGGGAACGTTTAAAACTTATAACTACGTACAAAAAATAATGTTTTTTTTTTCGGATAAAGTGATAGCTGCTAAAATATCGTTATCACATAATTATTTTTGCATATTTTATGTTCAAAACAATTCTAGCGGTTAGGCACATACATAAGTAATCCATTTTCATCGGCGTCCTCTTGTAAGATAACTAAAATTTTAGTATTTTATTCCTAAAATAGAGGTCCGTACTTAGAGAAAGTGATTTTATTTTTTGAGTTAGTTCAGTAGATCATATCAAAATCGGCACTAAAGTCTACGCATAAAACTGCATATTTTAAGATCCAATAGGCATAGTATTTATCGTGTTGATGTATATAAAATTTCCAAAAGTCAAAATAAATAATTTCGTTTCTCATTCACCAGTAAGTAATCCCTTAAAATCCGCGTGATCTTACAAGTTAATGAGTATTTTAGTATTTTATTACTAAAATAAGCGTCCATACTACGAGAAAATAATTTGATTTTTGATGTACTTCAACAGATCATGTCTAAATTAGCACAAAACTCATTAACACATATTTCTGCCACAAAATTCGTTATCACATAATTATTTTTGCATATTTTAAGTTCAAAACAATTCTAGCGGTTAGGCACATTCATTAGTAATCCATTTTCATCGGCGTGCTCTAGTTAGATAACTAAAATTTTAGTATTTTATTACTAAAATAGAGGTCCGTACTTAGAGAAAGTGATTTTATTTTTTGAGTTTTTCAGTAGATCATATAAAAATCGGCATTAAAGTCTACGCATAAAACTGCATATTTTAAGATCCAATAGGCATAGTTTTTGCCAGGTTGATGTATATAAAATATCCAATAGTCAAAATAAATAATTTCGTTTCACATTCATCAGTAAGTAATCCATTATCATCCGCGCGATCTTACAAGTTAATGAGTATTTTAGTTTTTTATTTCTAAAATAAGCGTCCAAACTACGAGACAATAATTTGATTTTTCGAAGTACTTGAATAAATCATTTCAACAGTATCTCATCATCCATCAGTCGCTAAAATATTTTTAATAGATCGTTTTACCCACGTTTTACCTAACTATGGTAAGCAAAATTTGATCAACTGATAACTATGCCAAATAATACAATATAATACTACATGTAACAAAAATGCAAAAAAAATACACCTCTGTAAAATTTGTTCAGTAGCCAGCACATGCGGCTGGATATATTGTCCTTGAGATCGCCCGTATTCCGTAGTGGCAGGGCTGAATTTCGTAGTGCAAACCAACAAGTCAGCAAGTCCAACTGCATGTGTTGGCTTCTGTACATATTCATGAGAAAAAGAAGAATCAATCCATCACTGCAATCTTTTGTTTTAATTTTATTTTACAAATAATTAAATTTTTACATTTACTTTACTTCTTGTCCTGATGACTGTTACATAAAGAAACGTTTTGATATATTAAATCATACTACACAATAATACTTACTTACTAAACAATTTGAATTTCGTAATCATAATAAATAAATAAATATGTGGGACATCTCACACACGGCTTTCTGACCCCAAACTAGGCAGAGCCTGTACTATGGGTGTCAGATAGCTGATATACATACATAATTATATAAATATACAACATCCAGACCCAAGGCAAACACAAGTGCTCATCACACGAATGTTTGCCCTGGGCGGGATTCGAACCCGCGACCTTGTGCTTCGTAGGCAGACGTACTACTGTGGCGTAGCCACTTATTTATATTTTAAATTTTATTGTTATTTTTGTTTTACAAACAGACAGTTTTTATATATATGCGGGCTAACCCGCCCTTGACCGAAAGCACAGAATAGGTACCAAATAGTAGTCCACAAAGGCAATGTTGACGAGCGCGACCGAGCGCAGCCGAACGCTTCCGAGCCGCGCGATTGGACCTTGGCCACAGAAGAAAATAATGGCGCCGGCGTTCAAAATTGTTTTGCAGCTAAAAATCTCTTTCGAAATTTGGATTATAAGTTTGTCAGCCTTGTTAACCCTTCTAATTCTTTTAAGAAACGATATTGTAAGATTAAAACAGTGGACAGGGAAATAAACGGTGTCGGAGTTATCGGAATTGTTTTTATCATCAATCTGCACTCACGCGCCATCTATCCGCCCGCTGTACTACCAACTAGGCTACGAGGCCGACAAATAGAAAGGAAAGACTCGAAGAGAGAAGGAGACAAATGATATTGGGCGGCGAGCGAGCGATATTTTCAGCTCTTAACCGGTTAATTGAACAGAAACCGAAATCATTTCGCTCTTTGAGCAAAACCAGAAAAATATGGGTTCCGGTAGAGCGAAACCGAAATGATAACGCTCTCTTGCGCAATGTATGGAGATGCAAAATAACTGGTTTTAAATTTTAACCAGGTTAACAAGCCCTGCACGAAATATTCAAATATCTTTCCCGCATTGCGCGATTTGCGCGCGACTTTAACACGTACATATACGATACGAATATGATTAGACGACTTATAAACGACACGACGACGACGATGACAATCTTCCAGTCCAGCCAGATCCATCCACCCAGCCAGTCTTCCTTGACTTTCTTCCTTCAGTTTAGTGAGTTAAGTAATGTAGTTTAAGTAGCATTCATATGATTAGGCTGTATGGCTCAGAATTTTTGCCTTTCTCTGTGGGAAGAAAAACACAAACAACAATTGGCAACATTCCGATGCTGTCAAAAAGAAAACGGATCGTTTCGTTTCGTTCGTTCGTTCGTTCATTCGTTGCTTGCACTTCTATCGGACGGAGAAACGCTGAAATTAGTGGAAAAATAAAGTTTTCTATGGATTTAGAATAATTAGGACACTTGTACTTATTAATTTTAATTATGTTTTGGAGCGGCAACTACATTGCAGTTAGAGAGTTAAATTTTCTTCTCAAGGAAGAGGTGCGTATTTTGTCGAAGAATTGGTGGTTAGGAGTGGTGGAGTGGTCGAGCATTGGAGTATTTATTGCGGTTTACGCCTCCTTGCTTCAAGTGCCTCTCAAGACGTTTGCATGCGATGAGAAGTAGGAACCCTTTGTTGCGCCGGAGTTCGGAATGTTTGTTACGCAAATAGTAAGGTATTGTTTGTCTATCTTTTGCAGGATGTATCTCTTACCCAAGTATTGGAAGCTGACGACATTCTGCAGGAGTGCAAAGCGGATAACAAGGCCCTGATACAATTGTAAGTCATGTTTACATGTTTAATTGCTGGTTTGGTTTTTGTGTTGAGTTCAATTCATTCTAATAATTTTTGTTTTACTAATACCATAATGAAACAGTTAGAACATGCTAATAATCATTATTTGATCAATTGTTTACAAATTTTCAAGTACATTCACAAGTATTAATTAACTTTATTCTTTTTCTAATAAGAAAACTAAACATTGTATCTTGTGAGAATTTAAATAGAGGTTATTTAAAAAGTTGACCTTTCATACTCAATTAATGAAATTAGCAAATCATTTATGTACAAAAATCTCTAATTTCAGCCTGACGAAACCGGAGGTGTTAGCAGAATTGATAACATTAATAACAGAGGAGCCTCCAAAGAATATTGGGTTGACATTACAATATCGTCATGCCAGCATCGCTTGCGAGGTTCTTACGAGCCACCTGTCCACACTGGCTGACCGGCTCTCGCTCGACACAGTGCAGATGAACCGGCTTTGCGACTTCGTCAACAAAGAACCTCCCCTCAACCCTTTGCTGGCTTCCTATTTCAGTAAAACTGTGGAGATGTTGTTAGAAAGAAGTCCTAAGCAGGTGAGAATGTTAATGGCAGTTTCTTCTCTTCTTCACATGTAAGAGCCGCGCTCTTGTTAGTGCAGTCTGCCCCATTTTGTTCTATTGGTCTGCTAATAGCATTAAACAAAAGATATTCACAAAAAAAATTAAGGCCAGGGACTGGCTAATAGTTGTTATTAATATATTGCTAAATAAATAGTAATCTTGACTGTAGTGTATATCATGTCATATGTATGTGCAAAATCTTTAAGTTCCTTCCACACTTATAATATTTTTTCTTGAGAAATGTGATGTACCAATTAATGTCATTGCTCAGTTTAAAATAATAATTCCGGTGAGGGTAGAATAAAGCACTGTGAGAAGAGTGAGATAAACACATTGATTGAATCCTCGAATAGGATAAAAGTATAGGTACACACATATACATATCACTTTTACTCTACGAAAAGGAGACTGTCCCCCTGTAAAACTAGGTCAAGAAACATTACCTCATAACACAGTTGTAAAGTACCTAGGCTTCTACCTTGATCGGAAGCAAACGTGGAAGACACACATACAAAAGAAGCGTGATGAACTTAACCTTCGCTATAGATCTCTGGAATGGCTTTTAAACAGGAATTCTCGTCTCTCAATTGAAAATAAGTTGTTAATATACAAAGTAGCTCTTAAACCAATATGGACTTACGGTATACAGCTCTGGGGCTCAGCGAAAACATCAAATATAGAAATCCTGCAAAGGTTCCAAAATGCTATACTCAAGGCTATGGTCAATGCCCCTTGGTTCACAAGGATGAATGAAGTCCATCAATATTTGAACATACCAACAGTAAGGGAGGAAATGATAATAAGTACCAAGTCATATCAAAATAGAGTATTGCATCACTGCAGTAGACTTGTCAGGGATCTTGGCGACCCACTCCACACGAGACGTCTGAAGAGACTACACATATGGGACCAACTCAAATGAAATAAATAAATTTAAAAAAAAAGGCAACCTGACGGTGGAAAGGAGTGCCTTACATGCCATACCTCTTCGAAAACAACTGCTTATAGTCTCATGGACTGATTGCACGTTAAAATTAATATTAAAAAAAAAAAAAAAAAAAAACACATATACATGCTGCTGGCGAAATTAAATCAAATGTTGGACCACCATGCAAAATTTAATTTAAATTGGTCCAGCAGTTTCAGAGATAAGCCTGTACAAAAAGGGAAACAAAACAAAAATTCGATTTATTCTATTTAATTTCTTACATCCTCCTGACTGTATTTAGGTTTTTTTTTCTATGTACAGACATTTGACCTTTACATTTTTATTATATTATTAAAAAAATGTATTTATGTGATATATTAATTAAAGCCCAACCAGAGAAATAAAGAACCTCGCCATATTGCGGAATTTCAATGGAACTAATTTTACAAGAGAATTTGTTGCCATAGTCGTAAAAATATGGCACCCCCAGAGCAGGTTTTTTATTTCTTTGGTCAGGCTTTAATATCGATGGTAGATATAAATATAGAAAAAATATAGATAGATGGGAAGGAAATACCGTACAATACGTCGACTGTCTAGTATAGTTATTATAATACTAGCGACCCGCCCCGGCTCCGCACGGGATTTTTTTTATTGTGGGTTATACTTAAGTATATTATGCATGTATTATACATATAAACCTTCCTCTTGAATCACTCTATCTATTTAAAAAACCGCATCAAAATCCGTTGTGTAGTTTTAAAGATTTAAGCGTATGGACATAGAAACAGAAAGCGACTTTGTTTTATGCAATGTAGTGAAGTGGAGGGTGTGTGTGTGTGTGTTGGTAGGACTGGTACCTGTACCACATCGTGTGCCTGCGCGTGCTGGACTTCCTGCGCTCGCGGCGCGACCTGCTGCCCAACCTGCTGCGCCACATGGCCACCTCCGCCGTCGCAGACACCTTCAAGTACCTGCTGCGGCTCGACGACCTCTTCCACAAGATCGTTATGGAGGTAAGCCAGCGCCCCCGACACGGTCAAACGGTTTGACTCAAACACGTAGATTTTTTTTGTAGCGAGGGCAGGCCCCCTACAAGGTGGACTGACGATCTGGTAAGGGTCGCGGGAAGCCGCTGGATGCGGGCAGCGCAGGACCGATCGTTGTGGAGATCTTTGGGGGAGGCCTTTGTCCAGCAGTGGACGTCTACTGGCTGTAATGATGACGTAGATTTTAGTTTGGCTCAAACCATTTGATCGTTTACAAAGTTGGTTTGAACGGTTTGTCAAACACGTACGGGTTTGAAGCCCGTTTGATGAAATTTCATATTTTTGCGCCGTTTGATCGTGTTCCGACGCGTTTGAACAAACTCGGATTAGTCTTGCTTTGGATTTTGAACCGTGAGCTTGTGTGTGACGAGATGTCGGACGAACGTCGAACGTCTCCTGGGCGCATCATCTCTTACACACTCACACGGCCATCTGACCCCAAACTAGGCAGAGCCTGACAGACATTGTTTACGGGTTATCCGCGATACCACAGGGTACAACCTGTACTATGGGTGTCAGCACAGAACATTTAAAAGAGGTTAGGGCGGCGCTGTGGGCGGGGCAGGCGCGCCAAGGATATGAGCAAACGCTCATATCTCCACGCAAAAACGCGATCGCGCTCACACATAGCCATAAAAATGACATCGGTATGAGTGCATGCGTATGATTCGTCGTTCCATTTGAAATCGCGTGATTGAGCGGCGCTATGATTGGCTAGATTTGAAGTTGCAAATATGTGCGTAAACTTTATTAAGTACAGATCATGGTCTAAGAAAACAAGGTCTAACCACTAGACCACGTGACTGACAAAAATCTACGTCATCTTGCGCTGTTCGTCATTGTCGAATGCGTGTTAATAGACAAGGATGAACAGCGAAAAATGACGTAGGCTCGTGTCAGTCACGTGGTCTAACGGTTAGACCTTGTTTTCTTGGACCATAGTACAGATGTAGTGGAGGTGAAAGGTGGGGTGGAATCGGCGACACCGGATTTCATACGGACGGCGGCGCATTATCGCCACTCTAACCTCTTTTAAATGTTCTGTGGGTGTCAATATATGTTGTCGGCAAATTGTAGAACACGTCATATTACAGAATGCATCGGTATTTTACAAACGCTCGCTGTTTTACAATATGCCGAAGGCAACTTATAAAATGTCTTGTCATTTTATAAAATGCCAAAAGAAGTCGAACGCATTCTGTAAAATGCCCCGCGGCAAATTGTCTAATTGTTTCCTAACCTGTCGCTATGTATGTGGGACATCGCACACACGGCCATCTGACCCTAAAATAGGCGGAGCGAGAGATAAGTCTACAGTCTTTCGTTTACGCCACAAAGTAAAAGCAAAAGGCCCTGTAGGAGCCTAGTTAGTAGTACGCCTGCCTTCAGGGTCGCGGCCCATGTACTCCAGTTATCGTTCATATAATATGTAGAATTCAATCATTTTAATGGTCGAAGAAGCAGGTACTATAATACATAGATAGCTAGGTATAATTTATCATACATTCATCATCATCACATCTAGGCTTGCGGCGGGTTGAAATCCTGCCCAGGGCAAACATTCGTGTTATGAGCACTTCTGTTTGCCTTGTGTCTGGATGTTGTATATTTATATTGTATGTATATCAGCTGTCTGACACCCATAGTACAGGCTCTGCCTAGTTTGGGGTCAGACGACACCGTGTGAGATGTCTAAAAAAAAACGTATAATATAACACCGCTCTTTTTCGTCGGGGGTTAAAAAGGTCTGTGAAACCCGCGGACTTAATAACATGTGAAACCTTAAACCATATTGATTTTTCCTCCACTAGAATGAGACTATAAACAAAGAAACTTCTCTTTTCACACGTGATTTCTATTCTATTCTATTATATTCTATTCTGAAACCTCATGATACGCCGGCAGGATTCGAACCCGAAACCTGCTTAATGTGAGGCGATCACAAAAGCCATTAACCAGTGACTCATTGCAATTGAATATAAAAATATTGAGGTTGTTCAGATTGTATAGTGAACAATGTGACATGTCTATAATATGATATCATATGATAATAATTCGATGACTAAATAGGTGAAACTGTGAGCTATGACTCACTCAAATAATGTGAACTCGATTTAGATAATTCGTTGAAAAGTAAACAAATGTGTTCACGCGGTGTGGGTACTAATAGAAAAACATTTCTGATTTTTTTTTTGTTAACAAGTTCGATAGCTGTCTATTCGCACTTTTTTTGGGTTGGTACCTCAAAAACAAAAAACGAAACCCTCAGGATCGCTTATGTATTATGTCTGTCCGTCCGTCTTCGTCAATTTCAATACGTGTACCAAACAACATTTTCAGCTCAATCGGTCCAGTAGTTTCGGCTGATGAGCAAGGACTTTGTATGTACCTCTACATCTTCACGCGATTCCAACTCGCACTTGACCGGTTTGTTACAGCAATTTGCTACAATTAAGTTAGTTCCATTGAATTTTCGCAATAAGACGAGGTTTTATATTAGAATTCCGTGCCTCAAAAACAAAAAAACGGAGCCTTTATAGGATCACTCGGGTATATCTGTCCGTTCGTCTGTCAGTGCCTTTTTTTCTGTAGCCTTTTTTATTCTTTACAACGAATCAACGAATGTAATGTACGTTCCAGTGGCTAGACGAACACCAGTTCCTAGAGAGCTTAATCCAGATAATCTGCGGGTCGTACGTGCCGGAGCCCATCCGCCCCCACCCGGCCGCCGCCCCCTCTGCCCCCAACCACGCCCCCAGTGACGCCCCCGCCGCGCCAGGCGAGGTGGAGAAGGCGGCGGAGGAACTCAGTGAGAAGAACGAGCTCAACCATAAGGAGGAGAATAGCGACGAGAAAGGTTAGTTATACCCGTTTTCACTAACCTTGTCTTAAGTTTTCCGTAGTTAACAAAAAACTAAGGTAAACAGAGCTTTAAAAAAAATTGGTTTGCACTAATCACTCAGCCGTTTCGTAAATTTGGCGGTACCGAACTAAGTGGACGATCAAACTCTATGGTTTTATTGTTTTCCAAAACACGCAAAGTAATGTAGAGTCTAC
The DNA here is from genome assembly GCA_948473455.1 of Teleiodes luculella. Taxonomy (NCBI): domain Eukaryota; kingdom Metazoa; phylum Arthropoda; class Insecta; order Lepidoptera; family Gelechiidae; genus Teleiodes; species Teleiodes luculella. The sequence goes on along the minus strand of OX419594.1, from coordinate 15,160,408 downwards.
AAGAGCAGACTGCAATTATAAAGAAAAAATCTGCGGAAAAATATTGTGTACAAACAAAACACGAAAAGCAGTCGACGAGACGCCCGGATTTACGTGTGATTTTTTGGTCATAAAGTATAAAGTATCTGCCCCAGTTGACAGTTTTGCCTGTGAGAATAAGGTGTTTTCCCGCTGCGAAATTTCATACTAATATTGTCCTTTACAATAGCGGACCCGGAAAAAAATAATCATCCAAATTGGATTTATTGAAATCATATTTCGGTGATATTTTTTTTATTGATGCCGATAGATTGTGGGTACTACCTACTGGGTAAACTGATAAAAAAAAACATATTTTAAATTGCGTCTAATTTGAGGGTAAAAACATTACAGACATTTGCGTTTCCTTTATAAAAATTTTTTGAGGGTAGATGTTTAACCGATCGGTCTAGCGCGCGGAGTGAAGTTGGCGTGGTGGGGCGGCGCTCCGTCCGAGCCGGAAAAGTCGGACAGTAGACAGTAGTCTAGTGGTCGCCGGAGACATCGGACGTTTGCTTCAGTGATAGTTTTTTTTGAGACGTTCTAGCAGTACAATGGGTATTTGGTGATAAATTAGTGTTTGGTTGGTTTGGTTGTGTGTTGTAAGTCCACTGGTTTCTGCAGTCTGTAAGTAAAGTGATCTTGCTGTAACCGCCGTTTTTTTAATGCGGAAACATTTCTTTTTTTCTAAAATGGCCAAGTTATTGAAATTTTTGACCTTGCATTGCATGCAGTAACTGGTTGGGTATTTTCAAGTTGTGAATTCGTCGATTAGCGTACATGGTTGCCCTTCATATCAAAGTTTGAGCGAAGTTTCGCAAACATGTCGCATGTAATACGAATGCCGCCTCGTCAGTAGGACTCCGGGGCGCCCCGCCGCCGCCATTTTGGTGACTTGTGGTGTGACGTAATTGTAAGCGCCCGAAAGTTTTGAAAAAATATATTATTAATTGAAAGTTTCACACTTGTTTGGTAATTACTGCATGTATTGAGAGGTGAAATAAAAACTGATTTAATTTGATATTGTTGTCGAATTTTGAACGCGGGTAGAATGACCGTCAAGACTTTACTTCGCAAATGACTTCACATGGTAATCTCTTCAATGATCTCATATACGATAATTTGCATCAATCACCTAAATGATTGTCGATCGCATTCGCCGGGCGCCGCGCCGCCGCCGGTGGGGAGGCCTGTTGGTTCACTTGGTTAATGTTTAAGGTTTCCATGCCAGTTTCCACTTGCCTCGGGTCGCTGTTTTAACGCTTGTCATAGTAATTCAAAGGTGTTGTTTCTTACTTTCTGTTGATGCTCGCATCTTTTTAAACCTTCTCTAGGGGATAGAAGAATTTTTTGTTGATTGTGATGGTTTGGTCGAAGATTTTAAAATGCTGAACGAACAACCCAATTTTTTTTGTTTAATATTTTATCTAAATGTTTGTGTCGGTCTCGAAATTTATTTTATTCTTCTACTATATTTTTTCGCACGATACACTCACTTATGGTGCTTTTTTTATAGATACGAGTAGGTACTTTTTAATCAGTTCTTAGCCGCGGTTTTTTTTTGCGTTATGGCTTCTGCTATTTTGTAATTCAAATGTCAGGTAGATGCTTATCACAGTGGAAAACGAAATGCACCAAACATTTAAAAGAAAATTTATACCAAAGTTGCGTATGATAGAAGCGTGCAGTGAAAGAAACATAATATAAACTTATAGTACGTGTAACAGGGTCGTATTTGTCGTAACGATAATTGCGCCCGCGTTACCAGGCGACCAACGCCCCCCGGCCCCCGGGCGTGGGCGCAATTCTTGTTACGACAAATACAACCCTATTTAACGTACTATTAAGGTTTATATTGTTTCCTTTCCTTCTTCGCTTCTTACGCTTCCGCTATACGTCCTTCAGTATAAACCGCGCCTTACTTGAATGGAAAATATTATTCGACAAAGTTTCATACGTAGTTATCCGTTATTTTTCTGTTATTGCAAAGTCACATATACTGCTAATGTTTGATACGAATATTGCTTATGATTTTTGGCCTATAACTGGACTGTTCTAATTTAGTAACAAGATAATATTTACACTTTTATTTCCTCCAACAATAAATGTAACCTATTCAATAATATTGTTAGGATATGCACGTTTAATTTGCATCGTCATGTTTTTGTATATAAGTTGGAGTATATTGTCACCTATTATTTTATTTATTAAAAAAGATTATTGAATTTGCAGCAGTGACCAACTCCGACCCCGCCGAGCCATCGAGCGACCTAAACCGACCGACGGGCGCCAAGCGGTACCACGCTGACGACGCGCATATAGAGCATGCCATTAGTGCGACAAGGAGCGACGTGGGAGAGAGATGGCGAGCGGTCGCCGCGGCCAATGCGGCCGAGCTGCTGTGCGACTTGGTGCTCAATGGATACAACGGAGAGGGATGCGCTGCCAGGTAACTATACACATATAGAGCATGCCATTAGTGCGACAAGGAGCGACGTGGGAGAGAGATGGCGAGCGGTCGCCGCGGCCAATGCGGCCGAGCTGCTGTGCGACTTGGTGCTCAATGGATACAACGGAGAGGGATGCGCTGCCAGGTAACTATACACATATAGAGCATGCCATTAGTGCGACAAGGAGCGACGTGGGAGAGAGATGGCGAGCGGTCGCCGCGGCCAATGCGGCCGAGCTGCTGTGCGACTTGGTGCTCAATGGATACAACGGAGAGGGATGCGCTGCCAGGTAACTATACACATATAGAGCATGCCATTAGTGCGACAAGGAGCGACGTGGGAGAGAGATGGCGAGCGGTCGCCGCGGCCAATGCGGCCGAGCTGCTGTGCGACTTGGTGCTCAATGGATACAACGGAGAGGGATGCGCTGCCAGGTAACTACGGTCTAGACTACGGGGTCGTCAAATGGAAATAAAGATCATTACTAAAGTCACACTTTCGACTTTAGGTCACGGATTTACATACGTGTTCAATAAACTCAAATGGTTCAGTAGTTTCGCTGATAGGGGGATATTATATTATAAAAGATATATGATCAAAGATCCTTGACGCAAAGATTAGAAAGGGACGCAGTTATGCGTTAGAATGAGATACAAATACACCGCGCTCACTCTTGCGCATAACTGCGTCCCTTTCTAATCTTTGCGTCAAAGATCTTTGATTAAAGATCTTTGATAATGTAATATGCCCCATAGACAGACGGACGGACGGGCAGGCACACGAGTGATACTATAAAGGTCCCGTTTTTTGTTTTTGAGGACACATGTCTGTCGTGTTTGCTAAACAGAGCGACACGCAGTTATGCGCTAGAGTGAGCGCGGTATTTGTATTTCATTCTAACGCATAACTGCGTCTCGCTCTGTTTGACAAACACGTGTAGCCTGCATTAACCGTGTTGTCTCTGTCTGTGTCCGCAGGCCGCGCACGGTGTCTGTGCTGGTGTCCCGGCTGCAGTCGGAGCAGTTCGTCCGAGCATTGCTCGCGGGCATGTTCACCTCGCCGGGCGGGGCGCGCGCGCAGGCCATCGTGCACGGCTCGCTGCTGCTGCTGGCACTGCTCTGCGCGGGCACAGACGAGTGAGGGGGGCACACACACACACACACAGGGCGCGCGCGCAGGCCATCGTGCACGGCTCGCTGCTGCTGCTGGCACTGCTCTGCGCGGGCACAGACGAGTGAGGGGGGCACACACACACACACACAGGGCGCGCGCGCAGGCCATCGTGCACGGCTCGCTGCTGCTGCTGGCACTGCTCTGCGCGGGCACAGACGAGTGAGGGGGGCACACACACACACACACAGGGCGCGCGCGCAGGCCATCGTGCACGGCTCGCTGCTGCTGCTGGCACTGCTCTGCGCGGGCACAGACGAGTGAGGGGGGCACACACACACACACACAGGGCGCGCGCGCAGGCCATCGTGCACGGCTCGCTGCTGCTGCTGGCACTGCTCTGCGCGGGCACAGACGAGTGAGGGGGGCACACACACACACACACACAGGGCGCGCGCGCAGGCCATCGTGCACGGCTCGCTGCTGCTGCTGGCACTGCTCTGCGCGGGCACAGACGAGTGAGGGGGGCACACACACACACACACACACACACACACAGGGCGCGCGCGCAGGCCATCGTGCACGGCTCGCTGCTGCTGCTGGCACTGCTCTGCGCGGGCACAGACGAGTGAGGGGGGCACACACACACACACACACACAGGGCGCGCGCGCAGGCCATCGTGCACGGCTCGCTGCTGCTGCTGGCACTGCTCTGCGCGGGCACAGACGAGTGAGGGGGGCACACACACACACACACACACAGGGCGCGCGCGCAGGCCATCGTGCACGGCTCGCTGCTGCTGCTGGCACTGCTCTGCGCGGGCACAGACGAGTGAGGGGGGCACACACACACACACACACAGGGCGCGCGCGCAGGCCATCGTGCACGGCTCGCTGCTGCTGCTGGCACTGCTCTGCGCGGGCACAGACGAGTGAGGGGGGCACACACACACACACACACACACACACACACACACACACACACACACACACACAGGGCGCGCGCGCAGGCCATCGTGCACGGCTCGCTGCTGCTGCTGGCACTGCTCTGCGCGGGCACAGACGAGTGAGGGGGGCACACACACACACACACACACACACACACACACACACACAGGGCGCGCGCGCAGGCCATCGTGCACGGCTCGCTGCTGCTGCTGGCACTGCTCTGCGCGGGCACAGACGAGTGAGGGGGGCACACACACACACACACACACACACACACACACACACACAGGGCGCGCGCGCAGGCCATCGTGCACGGCTCGCTGCTGCTGCTGGCACTGCTCTGCGCGGGCACAGACGAGTGAGGGGGGCACACACACACACACACACACACACACACACACAGGGCGCGCGCGCAGGCCATCGTGCACGGCTCGCTGCTGCTGCTGGCACTGCTCTGCGCGGGCACAGACGAGTGAGGGGGGCACACACACACACACACACACAGGGCGCGCGCGCAGGCCATCGTGCACGGCTCGCTGCTGCTGCTGGCACTGCTCTGCGCGGGCACAGACGAGTGAGGGGGGCACACACACACACACACACACACAGGGCGCGCGCGCAGGCCATCGTGCACGGCTCGCTGCTGCTGCTGGCACTGCTCTGCGCGGGCACAGACGAGTGAGGGGGGCACACACACACACACACACACACAGGGCGCGCGCGCAGGCCATCGTGCACGGCTCGCTGCTGCTGCTGGCACTGCTCTGCGCGGGCACAGACGAGTGAGGGGGGCACACACACACACACACACACACAGGGCGCGCGCGCAGGCCATCGTGCACGGCTAGCTGCTGCTGCTGGCACTGCTCTGCGCGGGCACAGACGAGTGAGGGGGGCACACACACACACACACACACACACACACAGGGCGCGCGCGCAGGCCATCGTGCACGGCTCGCTGCTGCTGCTGGCACTGCTCTGCGCGGGCACAGACGAGTGAGGGGGGCACACACACACACACACACACACACACACACACACACACACACACACACACAGGGCGCGCGCGCAGGCCATCGTGCACGGCTCGCTGCTGCTGCTGGCACTGCTCTGCGCGGGCACAGACGAGTGAGGGGGGCACACACACACACACACAGGGCGCGCGCGCCTGTATGCTAACGCAATCGATAGATACGTGAGAATATGAATAGCTAAAGATAGGCCTCCCTGCCTGGAAAGCACGTGTAGATAGCAATATAAATACAGTAGTGTGAGCAACTGAATAAAGGAGTTGACGTGAGACGAAAATGTAGAACATAGAGAGTTGTTTCATTCATCACCCGGCGTCACATCACACGCATCCATTACACACATATGTATTGTATGTAAAGTGTGCGTGCATATCGTTGTTACGACTTTATGTGTGTGAAAGTGACTTGTGAAATCTAATCAGTGTTTGTCGTGTGTTGCATACAGGTCGGGCGGCGGTGGCGGCGAGCGCACGAGCGTGGAGCTGGCCGTGGCGCCGCACCTGCCGTTACTGCACCAGGCGCTGCTGCAGCCGCCGCACGCACACACACACGTGAGCATCACACACACACACACACACACACACACACACACACACACACACGAGCGTGGAGCTGGCCGTGGCGCCGCACCTGCCGTTACTGCACCAGGCGCTGCTGCAGCCGCCGCACGCACACACACACGTGAGCATCACACACACACACACACACACACACACACACACACACACACACACACACACACACACACGAGCGTGGAGCTGGCCGTGGCGCCGCACCTGCCGTTACTGCACCAGGCGCTGCTGCAGCCGCCGCACGCACACACACACGTGAGCATCACACACACACACACACACACACTACCAACAACAATACACGTCGAGATCACCGTATATTTGCATGTATATGAAACATCGAAAAATCAATTGTAAATTATGACTTTTCGAAATAATATTTTTTTAATACAGTTGCTCAAAAAGTGGCGTATTGCAGGGAGGTATAGCGTTCGGGATGTGAGCTATTACACACTCGTGCTTTTTTTTTACCTATCCCGCACTCGTGTGTTTTCTTTCCCAACTGTCAAAATAATGTCTATTAAAAAGAAAAACCAACCATGAAGTTTTTACTAAAAAAAAAATATAAAAGTTTTTATGATTCAAGCAAAGCACGTATATTTCTAAAAAGGAGGTACTAATTTGTTTCAATATCAGATTTAATTATTTGATTAAATGAGTTAGATTAGGTTTCATCATTTCATCACATTAAATTTCATTTTCATTTCATATCAATATAAACATTCTACTGAAGACTTGGCTGTATGGGCCTAGTGCTCTTTGCATACCAGAATGGGTGAAGAAAAAAGTTAGTTGAGTTTATTGTTTTTATTATTTTATATTTTATTAAATTGCTTCATTTTTTCGCAACTGTATTAAAAATAGTCGTTCAGTACACGTGCGGAAAGGCTGTCATTGCAAAGAGTTCCGACAAATGTGTACCCGAGCCGAGGCGCAGCCTTTTGATTGAGCATTTTGATTATTTCATGTAATGAATGAAATAATCAAAAATCCAAAAATCCGGACGACAGGATTAAAGTCGGGTTGCTGTAGGAATATAGAAGCACTAACATATGTTTATTATAGTTCAATGTAGTCATAAATAGAAAAGTGGCCGTTTTTCGCAATTTTCCTATCTCTAACTACACCGGAATATAATAACAAATAAACTTAATGGCTTCTTTATATCCTACAGAACCCCGTTTCCAATCCTGTCTAGATTTTTGAAAAAATATTTTCCAAGCTATTATTTTTTAAAGGGTGGCGGCGCCACTTAGCTTAGTGGTGCTCCATAAGCAAAAAAGTCGTGTTATTTGTTGAGGTTGGAGTAACGTAGGACGTTTAGTTTCCTGCATTGTGTAAAATTACTATTTGGAACAGTGAATATCTTTGTTATAAAATGTTTGTTGTAGGACGGCGGCGGTCGCGCGTCGTGTGAGGGCGGTGAGAGGTGTGAGAGGGGCGAGAGGAGTGAGGGGGGTGCGGTGGGGGCGGCGCGCGTGCACGTGGCGGGGCTGCTCGCGCAACTGGCGCGCTCCGAGGTGCAGGACGTGCCCACCACCATGATCACACTCGGTGAGCACACACAAACACACACACACACACTAAACACACGTATTACACACACACCAAACACAACACATTCACCAACAACACTCATACACACACACATATATACATATACACACTGACGTACAAAGAATATAAATAATATTGTATTGTATTGTACTGACCCTGCCAAACACACGCATACCAACCAATAATACACAATACCAGAAAGATAAGAAGTTTATTTAATAAAAAAATCACACACGCGTACAAAACCAAACCAATTGTAAAATAATGTATCTATTGATAATACGAGCCATGTGTGGTGCAGTAATGAAAAGAGCTCACACTACATACACGTACCAAACACAGCACACTGACAACACACAATACACAAACACAACACACACAGACATACCAATAACACACTTTACAGATATACACAACACTACGCACCAACACCAAACACTTGCAGTCAATTTATTTATTGTCAAATTAGCCGGGTACACACCGAGCAAGAGCGGTGAGGCTAGTCGCTCAGTGTGTACCTGGCTATCTACTCGCCTACAAGTCCCCACATTACAATGTGTGCATTTTACAAATCACTTTTCGGCGTTCTGGCGGGTACACAATTTGGCTGTCTTCTGTGGATAAGAACCCGCCGGAAGAAACTCCACAGGCGTTACATCTTTTCAAAATATTTTAAAATACTTGTGTGTTGTGTGGGCAGGCACGCCGGGCACGCTGGTGGACTTGTTCTTCCTCCACCCGGCCAACAACTTCCTGCACGCGCAGGTCTACATGCTGCTCAAACACGCGCTCAGCAACCGCGCCTACTGCACGCAGTACGCCAACCATGTAAGACCACATCCAACATATATACAAGTACTAGGATATACCAATGGAGAGTGGCCGATCACTGGACGCAAGCTGAATGAAACACGCAGGACGTTGTATACAAAACCAGGGCTGGAAACTGTAGTTTTTAAACCTGGTTAATGACTGTTCTGAATTGGATATTTTACAACGGTCCGTTCTCGGATTTACCTAGTCAGTGGATCGATAAATCAGATAATAAAAACCTTACGAACAAACTACAAAATAACAAATTGTGGTGCCTCCTGAGCATATTATTTTTCTGGTCAATATTTACAATGAATGTACATTGCGTAGCCAATTAGTATCAAACTAGCGACCCACCCCGGCTCCGCACGGGAAAATGGTTATTGTGGGTTATCCTTCAGTATATTATGCATGTATTATACATATAAACCTTCCTCTTGAATCACTCTATCTATTAAAAAAAACCGCATCAAAATCCGTTGCGTAGTTTTAAAGATTTAAGCGTACAAAGGGAGGGACATAGGGACATAGGGACATAGGGACGGAGAAAGCGACTTAATTTTATACTATGTAGTGATGTGAACTATTCAATTTGTCATATCGAAAGAGAAAGTTGTTGTTATTAACACCCAATACCAAATAGGGTTGCTAGCTCAGCTAATGCTAAATATCGACTAGCCAATGTACTTCAAATTGTACTTGTAATTTGATGCAACAACAATGTGTTCTTTTTTTTTTTTAATTGACCTATGGTCACCGGACTTGGACAATCTGTTCGTAATATATTGCGATACTTATAAAAGTGGTTTTGTTTTTGGTTCCAGCTGCTAGTAGAGTGCGATCTGCTGACGAGGCTCATGGACGTGCTGGAAGAAAACGAAAATAAAAGGTCGGTCGAGCAGTCTTACTATCTAGTCCGTTATTTGCTTTTACTCTTAATCTATTTAAATTGGTATCCTGTTACTTTAATAACTTAACGTAACGCTGGGGAACCTACAGATGATAATTTGGATAGTATTATATATTCAACTCGTCAAATGATTACAGGCATCGTGTCTATTCAGACATAAAAAGACGAATCTTCAACGAAACAGTTTTGATTTATACCTGTAGTATTTTTGATTGTACTTTTGGAGTTACAAGTAATGACACGACAATTTCGTATCGCGAATAAATGTAATGTTATTAGAACCACTGAAGTAAAATATCATTTAAAACGGCTGTTGAAAAGTTCATAGAAACTAAATGCATTTCGTGTTGCTCAAAGCATTAATTCAAAGCGTGCCTGTTATAGCTCGTTGTGTGTGTGTGTGTGTGTGTGTAGGCCGGGCGTGCCGCGCGCGGGGTACATGGGCCACGTGGTGCAGATGCTGCGTCGCATTGCGCTGGCCCTGGAAGAGCAGGACGGAGCACTGCGGGAGCAGCTGAGGCTGAGCGACGCGCTGCTGACGCGGTGGAGCGCCTTCCAACACAAGCTGGACGCACTGCTGAGGCAGAGGGACACGCCCTTGGTAAGAGCAGGACGGAGCATTGAGGGAGCGACGCGATTGAGGGAGGCACGTCCAGTAATACACTACACACTACACAGTCATCGTTTGTAGGTAGTTTCCTATACAACTACAAGTCTTCGAGTCTGCGAGGCAAGAATCAAAATCCATCGCGCGGGCGGTACGGCGGCTTGCGGGGCGGGGCACCAAGCCTTCACCTCGGCAGTCCACCTGCAGCGTGCTCGTCTGCGCAGCCCGTGCTCTGCGACCGGGCGGGGGGAAACAACACTACACACGGATGGGGCATTACAAGCTGGGATTAAGGGTCAAATAGTGTATTTAGGTTGTTAAATGGCGACCTCGCACCGGAAGACGTACCGACGGTCTGGTGAGGATGTTGTTTGTCACTGGATACGGGCCAAGCAGGACCGATCGTCGTGAAGACCTTTGAAGTAGGCACCAGTCCAGCAGTGGACGTCTTTCAGCTGAGTGATGTCGCCGACCTCCTCAGAGAGGGATAGAGCACACGCCCTGGTAACACACGGCTTCAGCTACACCTCTGACCTCACTAACTGATGTTAATATCCTGAAGCTAAAAATAAGTTCTTCGAACTTTTTAACTCCTTTATTCTGAAGAAAATCACAATTTACGGTTCCAAAGGGTCTCCGAAACGGTTATTTCCGAAATACAATATTTACGTCGTGATTTTCAAATGACAGCTCTTTTTTTCAATGACGTTAACGATAAATTTTATGGTTCAATAAACTAAATATTGTTATTCGTAAATTATAGTTTCGTGCACCCTCAGTGCCAATCACTACATAGTATAAAATAAAGTCGCTTTCTCCATCCCTATGTCCCTATGTCCCTATGTCCCTCCCTTTGTACGCTTAAATCTTTAAAACTACGCAACGGATTTTGATGCGGTTTTTTTTAATAGATAGAGTGATTCAAGAGGAAGGTTTATATGTATAATACATGCATAATATACTGAAGGATAACCCACAATAACCATTTTCCCGTGCGGAGCCGGGGCGGGTCGCTAGTACTTAATATGTAATTATATATTTTATTTCTATTTCAGGGAGGATATTATCCATCAGAAAACAGCTACACGGTAAGTTTTAACCGCTAAATATAAAGAGTTTATTTAAAGTTCAAAGCATATAATTACTTAAATAAAAAGATCGATAAACATGTGTTGTTACAATATGATCGTAATTGTTTCAGGTGGACCCGGTGACGGAGTTAAATAACGCTTTAAAAGCTAATTTTGAAGTAAGTATTGCAAATTGAAAATATTTAAGTTTTTCAGGCCCATGAAAAGCGATTTAAAGTCACAAGCAAAAACCATCTTCGTGGGACTTTTAAGGTCTCTGACATCGATAACCCTGGTATAAGAAGTAACTACTTTTATGTAGAGTATTTTTTTGTTTCCGTAAAATATAGTGTGACATTGAAAATGATCTGTATACCTATGCGTGCTTTACGATTTGTCGTTTGTTATTTCAGTTCAGCAGCGACGCGGACCTGGGGGACGACGGCAACATCGACACCGGACACGAGGTGAGCACAACAACACAACAATAACAACAACAACAACAATAGCTCTTAATTCTGTGTGTTTGTGTCATGTGACCGTTCGCGCGGCACATAATTTTTACGTGCTTACTCATCCTATTGTAGGATATTTCTATATGACGGGTTTCTTGTGATTATGACAGCTCTGTAAGGGTTACATAGTTTGTGACAGCTTTGTAAGGGTTACATAGTTTGTGACAGCTTTGTAAGGGTTACATAGTTTGTGACAGCTTTGTAACGGTTATATAGTTTGTGACAGCTTTGTAACGGTTATATAGTTTGTCACAGTGGTCATGTTACGGGGACAGAAGCCTTAGGCGGCTCAATAATTCTGAAAGCTGGGTTTGTGAGGTAAGATTAACCTCCAGATAATTGCTTATTATGAATTTAGCGGACCATCTGAGGGGAAAAGCGTCAATCTAGTGGTCTTATATTTATAAACAAAAATAAACTATTCTTAAATAACATTGTCCCGTATTTGAAACAGATGTTAGTTATTATTGCATGCAAGCGTTCAATGTTCCGGTTGTATGTTTCAGTTCGCCGATCAAGAGGACGGTGATGGCCAAACGGTAATATTAATGTTTTTAATATAATAAATAATAATAATAGAAAAATATTACATTCGTTTTGAGATGACAGCCGGTCTTGGTTTGAGCTAAGCTTCCGTCTGACGTAGTAAAGTGTTTTAAAAAACCTATAATGAATAATACGACAACAATTTCGGAATCAAGGGTACGAGCTTTGTGATTGGGATTATAAATATCAATTCGTTGTGGTATTTTAAGAACATAGTGACGTCAGACTAATGCTGTCAGGAAATGGGCATTTGAACGAGAGCAAGTGAGAGAATATGGTGAGTTTTTAATATTGTCATTTAATTGTTACAGTTGTATGAAATGCGCCAAAACTTCTCCAAGATCATGAGTGAAAAACAAGATGGAGACGAGTGAGTAGCTCATACATAAACATAGATAGATATCCTGCTATTGTAAATCCGATTTTTTTTTAATAACTCCGTATATTTTTTATATTGATCAATTCGTTTATTTCGAATATGTTGATGACCCTGTAGCCTAGTCGGTAGTAATCTGTCTTCAAAGCACAGGGTTGCGGGTTCAAATCCCGCCCAGGGCAAACATTCGTGTGATGAGTATTCGTGTTTTCTTAAAAAAATACCTAAAATACTCCTAATAATTGAATAGGCTCCGAAACTAGAAAGAAAGAAAACACGTTTATTTTTATTAAACTACTGAACCGATTTTGGTACAACTTAGCACAAAGAATAGAATAGACCTTGTGGAAGAACATAGGCTAGCTTTTACCGCGGGAAAATTCCTCATTCCCACGGGAAAAGCTATTAATGTGGGCGGAGCCGCGGTGGGAAGCTAGTTTATTATTATAATATTGCTTATGCAGTACCCAATGTAATTATTATAATAGTTTGTGTGTGTGTGTGTCAGTATGTGGGACGACGCCCCGGAGGAGGATGACGACTTCCACTCGGCCGGCGCAGACGACGCGCAGTTCGTACTGGCAGCCGCCTCGCGTGAGTACACTATTAAATTATAAAAAAAAAATATTTTTAATAATAATAATAATATACTAATATATTTTTCATTCATCAAAACTTCATCTTAATCATCGAAAATATTAAAATAAAATCGATCAAAATATTATTGTCAAGAGTGTACAATCTTTGCTTACAATAAATAGTTGTTAATAAACTACTAATATAAGTTTGATACTATAAAGAGACGGGACAGATCACAGCACGTGCTGGGCCCAGGGGCTCCGTGCTGGTGTTCAGAACGGACCCTGAGAGTACCTGCTTGCTTGCTTATTGTATGGGTTTCAAGGCTAACCTACCTCAGAAACCCTGGTGCCGGAATTATAGAACCGTCTATGGCTTCTGACATGGCTCCAATAACGACTACATCCGTAGATACCAACGGCTGAACGTTCCGAAGCACGGAATCATCTTTCTTTTCGGACAATCAGGTGATTCAGCCTGCAATGTCCTAACCAAACTAAAGAAAGTCTCACAAAGTGATATTTGTTCGACGAGTCCCTACTGGGATTCGGCCTCCCCCAAAGATCTCAACAACGATCTGTCAATCGTCCCTTTACGAATACGCAGTATATTAGTTGCTCTTTTTGTTAGTGTCAGATTTCACAATAGCACTGGCAAACCAGAGTCACCGATATAGCCTAAAGAATTGCTAATCTGAAGTGGCAGTGGGCGTTGCACATTGTACGTAGAATCGACGGCCGTTGGGGCCAACATATTCCGGTAGAAGAAGCGTGGGTAGAGCCCCCACGAGGTGGACCGACGATCTGGGGAGGGTGTTGTATGCGGGCCAGGGAGGACCGATCGTTGTGGAGACTTGAGGCAGGCACCAGACCAGCAGTGGACGTCTACAAGCTGAAATGATTATGTAACAATGAGTCTCATAATCAATATTTTTTCAGCGTGGGAATGTAGTTCATCAGAAGTAGCGCCATCAAACGCAGACGATGACTGGGCGCAGTTCACGTCCGCCCCCGCGCCGCCCCCCATAGACCCGTTCGCCCCGCATCCCCCCCTCCCAGCACAGGACTTCCCCCCGCTGTGGCCCGACACCAACGACATCCCCACAGACATCATGCGCCTCTCGCAGTTCTCCATCTCCGCCACGTTCCCCGACCAGATAGAACCAGCTACCCTTACCAGCGGCGGCAGTTACGACAAATCCACTGATAACAGTTTAGCTCTCGAGCCTAGTGATGTGACACTAACTGCGGTTACTAATAAGTTGGATGTAGATAACGATAATACTATCAATGTTAATGATAATGCAAATGTCAAAGACGCTCTTAATGTTAACGCGGATTTTGGTAATGTTAATACAGATGCTGTAAAATTTAACGCAGATTGTGATAACGTCAACACAGATTCCGTTAAAACTAAAGCAGATTGTGATAACGTTAACACAGATTCCGTTAAAACTAAAGCAGATTGTGATAACGTTAACACAGATTCCGTTAAAGACGGTGATAATGTGAAGGTTCTTGTACCTGTAGATGATGTTAACAAGGATATTAGTGAAGCGGGCAAATGTGAAACGTCCAACGATGCGACAGAACCCGAGGGGCGCACCGACAGTTGATTGATGATGGCGCAGTAGGCGGCCCTGAAGGGAGCCGGTTCGATTCCCCTTGTATTGCTACTGGTGGAGTGATCATTGAGTTTTATCTTCCAATTGGAATTGTATTAGATCTCAAGTTAATTACAGGTAATTTCGCTACAACGATAAATGTATAGAAGTGTGATATTCCATTGGGAGTTATATGAACGTTGTTTGTTATATTTCAATCATTTTTGTTGAATAGCGATTATTAACCGAATCAATGACAGCAGAATGTATATTTATCTCCGCATAATCAGAGAAGTAAGTAGTATTTAATTACGGAATCAAGTTGTTTTTTAAATTTTAAAAGATTTCTTCTCCCTGAGGCAGTCTTAAGCGAGACCTAGTCGATTATGCGTTATCTAAACAATATAGCACTTTGGTTTTGAGATTTTAGTAGTTCTTGACTAACCACGAAAATTGAAATTGTGCTAAAAAGTATCTTAAAAACATTTACTTAAAATACTTGAAAGCAAGCATTGATTGTTGTAACATTTAAACTTACCTTGATTGACGATGTATATCTTTTCATTCTGTAGATGAATCATTCGGCATGCTGTGAAGGATATGCACGCTTGCATGATCATCTACAGATCAGCATGTTTCTTTTTTTAAAATTGACCTTTGCTTTTATAGAAAAGTTACGACGAGGTGCCTTGTTTACATCATAAAGTGTTTTATATTAGATAATTTTTAGATAGATCGTTTGCATAATTAGCTCGGTAGACTGCGACAAATTCTAAAGCATTAATTTATCTTACCTTTGTGCATAACTCATTGTTTTGCATTTTCGTATAATGATTGAAATCAAGCATGAGATTTCAGCATGGTGTTTCACTTTAAGCATTTTGTTCTACATAATCGTCTAGGGTACTATATTTAGACAAGTGTAATAATCGCTTTAATTATGATTCAAAATGTATTAAATAACTTTGAAGTTTCCACTTGACGTAGCAATACAAGGCATCGAACTTGTGATACAAAGTTCACCTGTGATCCTTTATACCCAAGTTGTTGCAACGACGCTCCGCCATCAGTTCGATGATTCGTGGCTTACATACCGTGGTCCAATGATGCTCGGGACTATATAGTTTTATAAATAAACTGTACTTCCTGCGATTTGCCGATGACATAGAATGGAGTGTTATACAAGTGCAAATAAATTGGTAAACATCCGTACGTTTATTTGTAAAGTTATGTAACTCGTTTAAGTGAAAGTGTTACTTATCTTCGTATTGATAACGAACAGTATATTTCGGCGCTACAAATATGGTCCGACCATTGAGAGTTGTTATAAATCGAGCTTATTTGATACTTCTCTGTTGATTTGCGTTGATGAGTTTATATAACTGGAACCGCAATAGGCGTAACGTCACTTCATTATTGTTTTGTATCGCGTAAAATTCTCTGTAATTTCGGAATAGGTAGTCATCGTTCTAGCAAAATGTAATTGGAATGTTATTATAATGAAAATAATATAATACACTATAAAGGAAAAAAAAAAATCAAATGATTTGTATATATTTTAGTATGAGAATATAAGGAAATTCTTTGTTTTTTCTAATATGCAATGAAGTACGAGTATTTTATTCCTTTATACTCATTTGACTAGCCGAAATCTATTTCCAAGAAGACGAATCTACCTACACGTCAAAGCTTTATTACGCTTAGTGCGTTTTTTACATCAAAATTCATCAACGCTCTTAAAATTGTCTCTTTCTAATGAAATATTTCTGATTTATAGAATAGAACAGACATGGAATAATGAGGTTCCTCCCTGTCGTACATTTATTTTTTCCTTGATTGTGTGCAATAATTAGGTTCTTTTAGACTCGCGTAGATATAAAATTATATTGATACTTTTACTGTTTAAAAATTCTGACTTGATGTCTCTGAAGCAACACGAATGCGATCGTATTAGTTCGGTCGCTTGATTTCCTTTGATTCTTTAGACTCGATTTTCATTGGCGCAGAGTCGAAGCGTGGCGCGACGCGTCATGTTTTTTCATCCACACAGCATCTTGTTTGTTCCATTGCTAAAGTACACACTAGCGCTATGTAAACATGTGAGCGCGCGCGCATTCGCGCTTCGACACTCGACAGTCGAGCGGTTTCGCATGCCTTTGTACTTTAATAACATAGCAATAGAGGTGAATATGGATGGTAAAACACGACGCGTCGCGTCCCTTCGACTCTGCCCAAATGTGAGTTAAGTCTTAGAGAGAGATCTTCATATAGAGAGTGGCGTGTTAGCCAAATACTGAAAAAACATGTTTAGTTAACGGTTTTTAACTACTTTCACAAAGAAACTTCTCGTCATGTAAAAAATAAATTAAATTTTCATTTTTCAATTCGACCCTCTCATAGAAATAGTCATTTTAATAGGACAGCTTGTGCAGATAAGTTTTTTGTTTTTTTATTTTCATTTTCAGAAATAGGTTGTTCAGATCCATTGTCAAACTGTCCTATCAGTGTTTGCTGCCGACACTACTCTGTAATATCGTAAGCTGGTTCCGATTACCCAACTGTGATTCGTTGTGACTGGTTCACTGCTCATTTAGAAAAATACTTAATAAACTAACTTGTATTATATTTATAGAAGGGGTGACAGTAATGCTCTGATTGTTTTGCTGTTGACGCTCCATAGTTGCGTAGCTGTTCCGTAGTTGAATGAGAAACAATGGCGCTGATTGCCTTCGTTACACTCTAACTAAACATAAATTTTAAAAGTCAATGCATCATTTTCGCATTAATAAGGACAAAAAATGACAGGAGATTGTCAATTTAGTTTCAGAGTCGTCAAACATCGATTTAACTCGTTGATTGCGCTACTTTACGGTGCATTCTAAAACATCCAACCTAAAATTACACCTAATTTGGCGCTCTTATAAAATATCATTCACTCAAAATGAGGTTCATTCATCTTTTATCCTTTTCGGTTCCCCTATGAACGAAAAAGACAGACTTAATTATGTTTAGAGTGTAACTTGCGAGGATTAGTGCCAGTATTGGCCTTATAGTGCAGCTAATGTTTGCGACATTCAGCTCATATTGTTAAGTGTCTTTTTAGTACCAGAAATGCGTAAGATCGTGTAGGTTCTTACTTCCAAACTCATATTATGTTTGAGTGTTATATTATTTAAATGTTGGTGAATTCATTATCAGTGTCGTGATTAGTGTTTCTAAGCTGCGGAGAGGCGCTACATTCCCCTAAAACTCATATCGGCGTTTGAAATATCACTCAACATATCTACGGCACAATATTTTCCTGTACATTTTACGGAAACTTATTTTCGTGCAATAATCGTGTGATAGTTTTATTTAGTGTTTGTATTTTGTAAAGGCTTATTTAAGACAAAATCCGTTATTCATAAACTATGCTTTCTATTAAACTACTATGTACAGTAGTCTGCACATGCGGCTGGACATGTTGATCTTGAGAGCGCCCCTATTCCGTAGCGGTAGGGGTGTATTTCGTAGAGCGAATGTCCAACCGCATGTGCTGGCTTCTGTTTTTTAAGTGTTGAAAAGGGACTTGAGCAATGTTTATGAATAGGGGGGTATGTGGAGTGGGCGTGTCTCCGTGCTAAGTCGCTTGTTTATCACTATTGCGTTATTTTGTTGAAAACGTGTCCTCAACTTAATAATATCATGGTTTCTTGTTTAAGTGTAAAAAGTCATTGTCCATTATGAATTCAACTCCGTCTTTTCTAGATGTAGGTGATGTTTTCAAAGATCATTTTATGTTCCATATTTTAGTTTCACATAGTCAATTGTAAGTGACATATCCTATTATTTTATTTGCAATAATTATTTTGTAGTAGCTAAGACTATTTTACTATCGTCACAGAGTGCCAAAAAGTTATGGCCAAAGTTGAAAATTGAGTTCTTTATTTTCTGTACAGTGTTGCAATTGGTACAAATTTTGCTAATGAATTTTAGTAAATAATTAAATGTTTAATGGCTGTTTTTAGAATTGGACCGAATATACGTTTATTTAAACAACCCACTCATGTGAACATGGTTTTGAGAATTACTTACAATTTGTGAATGAAATTCGTAAATTATAAAACGCACTTTTCACTGTATTAAATGGATCAATTTGATTAAGCGTAACGTAATTTCAGTGACATAAAAATATTATAAATTAATAATATTTTTATGTTATGTTAATATTATAAACTATTACATAATATTGTAATTTTGTTGTATTCCGTCACTGTTGTTAGATGTAATCTTGATTTGAATGCATAATCTAAACTTTATTACAAAACCGTGAGAAATGAATGAAATTAAAACGTTATACAAAAATAACAGAGTGCCTTAAAAACAAAAACGAAGTTGTTTAGGTTGTTGTTTTAGGATTAAAGTACCGAGAAATTTAAATGTTGAAGAGTATTTCTATTTATGAATATTAACAACTTTTTCTGAAAAATCTGCGTAAAAAAACTGATCCCTATATTTTAATTCAGTAGGTTAAAGATTTGGCCCTTTAGTAAAACTTGTTTGTATTCATGAGTAGAATTAATTCCTTAATCAATCTCTTGAATCAGTTATATATCACATTGAATCTGAATGAAACGACGAAATATAAACTGTAAGTGAAATTTCGAACCACTGAAGTAACGTTACGCGCTAGTTTGATCCTTTCCACGTACACTAGTTAGTAGTTTGAAATATGTCGGTGGTTGTCGGTACGTCACATGTCAAGGTTATCCTCAAGCATATTGTGAATTCATATCGTAGTTACGTTTCGAAAATATGTACAAAGTGCGCTGTAAGTATTGAGTTTCTATAATTCGTGCGTCTAGTTTTATTCTGTTATTTATAAGGATATAGGTCGCTTGTTGACGTTTCACATGATGCCTCAATTAATAATTTAATTTATAACATACTTTTATTTGTCAACATGTTTAAACATACATAATGCGGTTAAAAACTGGACTAAGTGGCGCGACTAAACAGATTAAACATTTGTAAATCCGAAAAGGAAATGCATTTTTTTAACTAAAAATAGCAATAAACAGCAACAATAAGATCAAAGTGATTCGACCGACGACGTAATATCACCCGGGCTAGCATGTTTCTCCCGTGACAGGCATAGTTTTGTCGTGCTAAAAGGACATTTCAGTAGGGCGGGTTCTAGCAGCTTTTTGACAGATGAAAGTGAGCTTGTCACAGTGCCACGTGCTACGCTTACTGAAGGTTTCTTCACTTTTTATCGCTCTGTATGCCCCCTAATGTATAATTCAAGCTAATAAATATATTTTTTCAATGTTTTGTATTGAACAGTGGCGCCACCTAGTCGCAGTTCCTCATTCGAACAAAGTGCGCAAAGCGACAAGGATTTGCGTTGTCGCGTTTATTTCGCAGATAATTGGTTTCGGTTGCTCGAGTAACTGTAAGTCCCTACTTGTATGTGATTCCAAAGTAACGAATGTGATGTGTGATGCGGGAGACGCCGCGGTGTGACGTCACCGGAATCTGTAAGGCCGCCTTCCATGATACTCTCTTCAATAATACTCCTTAGTATTGACACCTTTGAGATACTATTAATACAGGTATATAACGTAATTTCAGTGCCCGATTAAAGGTTGAAGCACACCAGATTTGCATGCGTACAAGTTAGCGTAGACGTGCACGTACCTCTGAGTTGTAATGTATGGAACTGTATAAGACAGGACACACCGCTTGACACACCGCTTGACGTGTAGACGTCGAACGTCGTCGAGTTCCATAAATTTAACTTGCAAGTTGAGTCCGTTCTCAAGCTGTTGCTGCGCTTAACGACGCTTTTCAATTCGATTATGTTAATAAGCGCGTACTCAATTTCGGTATCAAAGTCAATACAGTGGTCTAAATAAAGTTGACCGATATTTTCGAAAGTGTGCTGAAAATACTGTTTCGCAGCTCTCTGAAAGCAATGACGGATAGTTTTATTGAAACCTATTAAACACATGGGTGTATAATATTGAAGTGAGGATTCTTGGGAGCGGCCTGCCATAGAGGTCCAGTCTCAGTACAAACACTTTTCTATTACCTATAATTTGCTAAGAAACTTTTCCATTTGTATAGTTCGTACATTGTAATGGGTGTGATGACATTGCGGCGTTTCTCTATAGGTGCTAACTGTAAGATTTTGTACGTCTTGCTTGTTTGTTCGCGTGTCGTCTATGTCTGTAACCTTGTATATAATGTATAGCGAACCAGTGGGGTCCCACACGCAATTACTTTATATTTAAAGTGTCTCACCGCAAAAAAGTTAAACGTTAGACGTTGAACGGGTCTAAAATGTTGTACGAAAGATTTTTTTGTCACGCCTTCAACGTGTGGTTTATTTTTTCTGTGGTAAGACGAAAAATGTTTTCAAATCTGCGATGTGTTGCCTTATCCGTTGCGTTTGGGACCGCGTTGCTTTCAGTTAAAGCTGAATATGATATCGTTAGTAAATAGTTGCAATTTTATACTGGATAATTATTGTGGTATAGGATAATCGCCGTTTTAAGATAAAATCATCGTTGGCGTCTCAGTTGTTCGTGTATTGTCAAGTGATTGGTGAATAGTAGTAGTCGTATTGCTCTGAAACTTAGAATTAAGGAAACTAAGTAGATAGGAGATGAATATGATGACTTTCGAACAGCACCGTAGTACAGTTAGCCAGCACATGCGGCTGGACCTGATGACGCCCGTATTCCGTAGCGGTAGGGGAGAATTTCGTAGTGCGAATGATGTCCAACTTTATTAGTCGCTTCTGTACATATTTTATTAGTTGGTTTAAAAAATCAATATCATTAAAGCTTTCTCGACGCACCAGAATATAATAAAAAAATTACCGATAGCAACACCATAGTGTGTGATTGGTCTTAGAGCGTAGCCATGTAAACTAGTGCTCGTTTTTAGTCACACAATCATCTCCTATTTGTCTGGATCCTAATTTCAGGTTAAAGAGTTGAGCCCAAACCTGTGGTTGATGTAGACATTTTGCAGAAAGAGTATATTTTAGGGAGACGCTACAATGCGACCGTGTTTAGAAGTCGCTAGCGCTTCACTAATATGTATCGACTCGGCCGTCTTCCTAAACGGATAGTATTAGACGCGTTTTACCTACCAATAAAACGCATATTAATTTACTTACCTTATTCGAAGCTTATTTAATTGAGATAGGCACTACGTTTCCCGCCTTATATATCTTTCTCTTTCTTACCTATAAGGCTGTCCCTTTCTTTCACTCACCGGTCTTTCCACCACCTGGCAGTGGGGATCGCTCGAGGCGAGCAGATCGCCATTTTTATTTCTTCATTGAGTCGAAATTTTACCAGGCAGGGTTTAAACTCTAAGCTTCGAATAAGGTAAGTAAATTAATATGCGTTTTATTGGTAGGTAAAACGCGTCTATTAATTTGACTTGACCGTTATTCGAAGCTTATTTAATTGAGACTTGTTTGTTATCGCCTGGTGGTGGTGGTACAGACGCCAATGTGAAGTTAGTTAGTTAAGATGCTGATAAATTAAAAATACAAAAATTAGCAATACACAATTTTAATTTTAATAAATTGTAACAATAAACAATCACATAATTAGTTAATTGGATTGAACAAAGCTGTCACTGAAGACGAACTAGTTGCAGGCATAACTTCACGCCTGTAATATTTACAGAAAGTATTCGATGATCGCCAATTTCCTCTCGAAAGGATATCATCTAATGAGTAATTGTCTAACCAGTTTTTAGACGCTACGGCAGAGCGAATACTGCCAGGAGTAGCTGCTATGTCCGCGTCTGCTAAAAGTGATTTGATCCATCCAGCTATAATGGTTCTGGATGCAGCCTTCGCTTTACCTCTAATAGACACAAACAAATTATTATTTTTTTCTGAATCTCTTCGACTCCGAAGCAAATCAACCGTTTGTCTTACCCAAAAAACTGGGTCAAGATTTTGAATTTCCTTATTAGTCATTAATCTCCAGCCCGACTGCCTGTAACTAGCAGAATCGGTTTTCGAGCCGAACGTCGGCCAGAACACAATAGAATCGTCTGATTGAACATAATGACCAGAATCAACATTAAGTAACGTCAGGTCGTGAATTCTGCGGCCTGAGCATAAGAGCAACAGAGCAGCGGTATGCCTTTGTGTTTGAAAAATATTTTTATTATCAACATTATAATCACTTAAATGAGAGGCAAGTGTGTCTATATTCCATATTGGAGGTTTATGGTGGACAGGTTTCTGTAAGGCTATAGACTTCAAGATATGTTTAACCAGAGTATGAGTACTGATATTCCCGGCGATATCAGGGTTACAGAGTGTAGAAATCACTGATTTATGTAACAAAATAGAATTATACGATAATTTATCGACTAAATGCAGGTCTGATAAGTATCTAGCAACATCACCTCCACTAGGCATGGATGGATCAATATTGTGATTTCTAGCCCAAGATAACCATTTTTTCCAAGCACAATGGTAAGTCTTTCGGGTTGAAGGTCGCCAAGATTTTTCTAAAAGATCGATTTGCCTGTCATCCCAACCCATTAATTTCTCAGACCACCCCCACACTTCCATACCTCGAGTGTCATGTTGTGAACGCTCGGTAGAGGCTGACCTGTTGTAACATCTATCAACACTCTGTCTAGGTGTCGGAGAGTGAACGGAGCTGCAAGCGCTCGCACTTTGAGATCGGCTCGCCAGTACACCCGTTCCCAGCGAGGCACCACCAGTAGGTATATTCCCTGAGCTAGGTTGAGATGGCTCAGTACTTTGGGAATTAAATATGGAGGTGGGAATATCCATGCTAGCGGGTAATTCCATATCCGGGAGAACGCGTTGTGGAATAACGCTTGACGATCGTTCAGATCTATGGACGCATAGTTCAGCACGACGTGGGCTCTGCTGGAGGCGAACAGATCTATCACTGGTGTTCCCCACTTGGCGAATACTGTCTGAGTGCACTCTGGTAACAGATGCCATTCTGGGGCGGGCCGAAGTCTCGACAAATGGTCGGCATGACTGTTGTAAATTCCCGGAATGTGAAAGATATTCAGATGAATTTTGAAAAGATCTAGGATTTGAAAAACTTTGTAAGTTAAATCTAAAAGAGGAGTCGACTTCGTTCCCCCTTCGTGCCTCAGATAAGCGATCACCGTTCGGTTGTCGCATTGAACATGTACTGTGCTCTGGCTCAGGTGCTGACAATGACCTTCCAATACTTTTAGGATAGCTAACATTTCTTTTTGGTTGCAATGCAAACCTTTTTCCTCTGTTGACCAAAAACCTGTTAGCGCCATGTTGTCCAGCTGGGCACCCCATGCTAGGTCGGAAGCATCGGTCGTAAGAAAATGTGACGGAGGAGGCATGTGAATGGGCGTTGATAACTTGTAATTTTGGATCCACCATTGCAAGTTTATCTGAGCATCGTACGGAATTGTGTAAGACACTTGCCAATCCAATTTCATTATCTGATTGAGGAGGTTCAATAACACTCGATAATTCAACCTGCCCATTGGAACAACAAAACTGGCAAAGTTGAGGAGACCCACAAGACTTTGAAGCTCTTTGAGAGTAGTACGTTGTACCTTTAACATGCGATTCAGCTTGAGACTCAGAGATAATAGCTTGTCCTCTGGTAGACTTTTCCGGTTGGTCCACGGATTCCACTGAACTCCCAAATAGACTAACTCCTGAACAGGACTGAGCACCGACTTCTCGTAATTGACCATCCAGCCCAGCTGCTCCAACGTGTCGATGACAAAATTTACATGTAGCTGAAGATGGGTTGGGTCCTGATGCGCCATTAAAAAATCGTCGAGGTACACAATTATTCTTATACCTCGTTGCCTGAGTGTCTGAGTTATCCAATTTGTGACCGAAGCAAATGTCTTGGGAGCTGTACTTAGGCCAAAAGGCAGGCAGGTCATTTGCAACAATTCGTCGCGATATATTAGGCGCAGAAATCTTCTGTGGCTGCGAGCAACACGAAGATGGAAATAAGCCTGGGATAGATCTATCTTGCACAACCAATCCTTGGGCTGCAGGAAATCCGGAACACGTAAAACGTTCAGAAGACTGAATTTGTCTGTCATTATGTACTGATTGAGTGCTTTTAAATTGAAAATAGGACGAGCAGTGCCGTCGCTCTTTGGAACAAGAAAAATTGAGGACAGGAAACTTGAGGACAACGTGGCCTTCTCGAGAACGCCCTGCGATTTCATCTTCTCCACAATCTCTGTCATTTGGTTTGATTCGGGTACATGTATTTTGCCTTTGAAAAAGTTTGGATGAACAAGCGGCGGTTTTAGCCGAAAAGGTATGCGATACCCTTGTATGATTTTTAGGATGTAAGGTGGTGCTTTTAGTTGTTCCCATTTGCTTATGAACTGAGCGAGTTGACCTGCTCTGAACTGTGTTGAGTCAAAACCTACGTCTCTTGTTGTCTTTAAACCTGTCCGACGGCGAGCCGGGGCGCTTCATGCCGGGTCTGGACTGACCTCGAGGCTTAGAATTGGTTCGCGATGAACGTCCATGAAACGAACCACGTTTATTCGGTGCGACCGAACTGTTATGCCCTTGCGAAGGGTAATAACGATCATTGAGAACACCCTGCGAGGGTGTGTTGGAATAATGCGGGCGACCACGTGGCGCTGCTTTTATGTGATTGGTGTTTTCCTGCGAGGAAACGCGTGACTTTCCAGGTTCTGCCTGCGAGGCAGACGTTAAAGTCTTTTTTATTGGCCAAAAACATTTCTTAACTCCACCAGATTTTTCGACTGCTGCAGAAAACTTTTCAGCGTTAAAAAGGTTGGTGGCAGTTGGCGGAATCTTGCGTAATACTGCTTTCACCAGCGGATCCTTTACTTGTTTTGTCACACAGTCTCTCCGCATTTGAATGATCTCCGCTCTGTGGCCACACACTAGCTGTAACAGATCTGAGGAAGTCTTGTGGAACTCGCCTGAAGAAAAAGTTTCTAAAAGTTTATTGTTTAAAGCCTCAACATTAGGTTGAGTTTCCTTTACCCATTCCAAAAAGTCTCGTAAAACTGTTTCAAGGGTCTCTCTTTGCTTCAGTACACACATCGTCAAGGCTGCGTATGCCTTATCAGCGTAAATAAGATGTCGAGGCGAATCATAAGCCTTAACTTCTTCATTCATTTCAATATCGGTAAAACCTGGTGCGTGGTTGTACAATTTTTGGGTATCTGAATATCTGATTTCATTCCAATCACTGTTATCTAAATGCTGAAGCTCACACAACAATTTTAAATGAACGTCTGAAGTCTTCGGCACTGATGGTTCTTTCAGCTTCGTTTCAATTTCGAAAGAAAAAAGCTTTTCACCACAAGCTTCAGTATCAGAAACACCATCCGACAATTCATCATAAAGATTACGGCTAACATTTGAAGAAATTGATAAAGAATCACTGTCTCGTTGAGTACTCACGTGACTTTTCTTCTTATCTTCAGCTAAGCACTTGCGCAATTCCTTTAATTCCTTGGTTAACTTCCGGGTCGTTTGGTCCACCCGATGATGTGTACGCCTGCCCCCCCTTTTTTTGTGACGATGACTCTTCTTTTTTCGTTTGTTCTTCTTTTGGGGTCGAGAACAGCTTGACGATGAAGAGCTACTAGCACTAGTATCCCTTCCGCTGCTCGAGCTACTGCTGCTACTACTGCTGGAACTGGATTTTCTTGCAGGTTTTTTATTCACTCGTTTTTTAGGTCGCGCTGGGCGACGTGCTGCGGACGTTCCGGACGGGCCAGGTTTTGGAGTCATACTTTTAGCTGAATCGTCATTTTCTTTATCATTAGCCATACTAAAACAGATTAAACAATTTCAGCAAAAAAGAAGCACTTAAAACAACAAAAGGGACACTATGTAACGGAATCCATACATTTATCTCGTATTAATTAATACGCGAACGAAAAAATCGTTAATTTTAAAAAGAGTACCGTGATTGTCTAATCACTAGCTGGCAAAAATAAATTATACCGTTGCGCAATAAATTTGAATAACTGTAATGAATACGGTAAATTTTAACACGTGCCAAGAATAAAAAGTATATCAAAAAGGGTAGGTAGGTAACAAACACAACATTATCGATAAAACGACAAAAGTATTTATGAGTAAAAAAGTACCTACATATTTATACACTTTTTGATAAGATAAATTTATCTTGAAATCATCAAGCATTTTATTGCGCAAATTATCACCATTTTTAAACAAAAATATATAGCATTACTTACGTGAAACTTGAACACAACTAGTTCACTTTTTACTTACGCAAACAAAAAATAAAAAATATTTTCTAAAAATAAAAGTTAACTTTGAAATAACACTGTTAATTTCAAAAATTTTCAACAAAACCGTTGAAGAAATTGGTCGTGGTCTGGCACGAGCACGGACACGACCGTTTTCGGCGGGAAACTAGACGCCAATGAAGAAATAAAAATGGCGATCTGCTCGCCTCGAGCGATCCCCACTGCCAGGTGGTGGAAAGACCGGTGAGTGAAAGAAAGGGACAGCCTTATAGGTAAGAAAGAGAAAGATATATAAGGCGGGAAACGTAGTGCCTATCTCAATTAAATAAGCTTCGAATAACGGTCAAGTCAAATTAATAAACTGTTAGCATTAAATGCTATAAAGAATTTTGTATTAGTGCAATTATCGTGTCGTCGCGTCTCATCTTCATTACATTGTTGAATACCACCTCTGAACGTACGACCTTTCTGATAGTTTAATTAGTTATGTGAAAATAATCATTTATCAAAATAATAAAAAACTTTTAATTAATTTTCGTTTTTTTTACCAACCTATAGTCATTTATCTAAGGTGTTCTTAGCGAAGGGTGGTCACACAAAACACAAAATATTTTGATATAATTTTATTCTCATATTTTTATAATTTATTTATATATAATGACTATAATCATCTACCAAACTAAATAATCAATATAATTCAACAGCATCCTTTATATACAATATGTATAGTTAGATAATGTCCTCATTACCGAACGATTTAAAAAACAGTCTAATTCATACAAAATAATGTTGGGATGTACTACGATCGTTACTGATTATAACAAGTAATAATTTGCCACATGTTTGTTCATTATTTATTTACAAATCTTATTATTAAATTTAGTCCCATAATTTCCAAATGAATCTGCGCTGTGTTACCATTACCACGGAACGGCAGCGGCGAAGTGCTACTACGATTAACAATTAATAGAATCGACAAAAATCAACGTTTCCCCGACGGCGACTGCGGCAGCGGGGCGTATGGGAGATATTGCACGAAACGCAATCGGCTGACTGAGACACGACTAGACGTAATAGGCACGCAAAATACCACACAAAACAGCAG
Source organism: Teleiodes luculella (assembly GCA_948473455.1). Lineage (NCBI taxonomy): Eukaryota > Metazoa > Arthropoda > Insecta > Lepidoptera > Gelechiidae > Teleiodes > Teleiodes luculella. The sequence goes on along the minus strand of OX419594.1, from coordinate 15,132,316 downwards.
AGAACCAATGGCCACATTGCACCAATAAATTTGCTGTGATTGTTTAAATAATAGCCACCAGAAGTGCATAATGAATGAATAGCTGAAACTTGAAAGTTGAAGTTGTTCCAAGTAACGTTATTTTCTTCTACTATTTTGTGTCGCACTGTACTCTATCGCGTTGTAATACTTCTAAACAGGCATTAAAGGCTGACCAGAAAAATAAAAAACCTCTATGTTGCGGAATTTCAAGGGAACAAATTTTACAATGAAAATTGCTGCCAGTAGAAAAATATGTGGCGTCCCCAGAGCAGGTTTTTTATGTCTGGTCAGGTTTTAGCGCTCGTACACATAAATACGATACGTCGTACATCGTGCGTCGCGGCGGCATCGTAAAGGAATCCCCTTATTGTTTGCGTAGGTACTTAGGGGATTCCTCTACAATGCCGCCGCGTTGTAGCGCGATGTTGTGCACAAGCCCTTAGAAACGGCATATTTTATGTTTAAAACAACTCGATAGAGCGCGTGAGAATGACTTATTAACACTATTAACTATAACCAACATTGAAATAGTGAAGGACGTTTAGTTGTTACTCACTTATAAGGACTAAAAAAGAATGGCGTCATACGAGTTAAGGCTCCAGCACACCAAATGCGTATGCGTGGACGTGGACTGAGTTACTGTTTGAGACAGGACACACCGCTTGCGTCACGTAGATACGACGTCGGGTTCCATACATTAAACTGAATGGTACGTGCACATACGCTTAGGTACGTGTAGTCGTGTACGCATACTCGTCTGGTGTGCTCCAGTCTTTAACAAGTGCTTCTTTTAAGTTTTGTGTACGAAAATCATCGATTCAATTTAGAATCAAGAAAACCGGTAGAGTATAAAAACCGGTTATATATTTAACCGGTTCAAAAAATAATTTATTAATATGTTACTGTGTGTGTGTGTGTCCTTAAAAAGCTAGGTAACAACAAAACGCCATTAAAATAAGGAACAGAAGTCGGTTTCACCCAAATCTACCTCTCACATCAATAACATTGAATCCAACAATCTCTACTTTTGTTTAAGAAAATACTTCAACGCTAGCAATATCCTATTTAGAATGGAAACGATTTAAAACAATGATAGGTAGGTAGGTATAATACTTACTCCTACATTTAATACAAATGAACGATTCTACGTTATCTTAGGGTGTTAGGTATAAAATTGTATGAAGCCGCGTTTGAAACTATTGATCCGACGATCTTACTGTAGTTTGATTGATATTATTGTGATATGCGAGCGGATATTGAGGACCCCTGCAAAGCGTCACTTCACTACAGCTCAACGAACAACAAAATATACAGGTGTGGTGCGACTAAATAATGAATGACATGCAACGTTACAGGAGGGGCTAACTGTCTGCCTTTATTTAGCAGAGGAATGTTTTGTACAGAAATACAGGGATGAATGTGGATCTATACGATCTTGTGTTGTTCTTTTTTCGGCAGAACAGAACGGCTACCAAATTGAAAGAACGAAATTTTGTGTAATTAAATTGACCCCTGTATCTTTAGCTGTAGGTAAATGTTTAAATTCGGCTAAACTTTGAGCAATATGCTATACTAGATAGATAAAATGTCTTTTGCTAATCTTTCTTCCCTGTAACATTACAGACAAGAACATTATTATTTTGTCGCATAATAGAGAAGTATTTGTTTAAAACACTAACAGCATATAACTTTAAAATGAGTAAACGTTAATATGAAAATACCCACAATCAATATTATTCCATCGATGATTTATACCAAAATAATCTGGTTAAAATCGAGCTAACATATTATAGTGATATTATAATCGGAACAGCATAAGTTTTCATATTTGTTACTCTCATTAAATAACTAAGTTCTCATATTATTTGCTAAAATTTAAAACGGAACATTTACATTTACAAAATAAATTAAAATATGTTTATAAATAGTGTAACAAGTTCAATAATGTATTTATTTATATATTTAACACAGCGTTCAAAATAGTACAAACGTTTGGCATCAAATATATTACACAGCTGACGTTGCACCGAGCTAGAGCATGCTGTCCTCTACACATATCGTCTCATTTTCTATTGTTACGAGTGATTTATATCGAGTTACAAACATAGAAGACATTTCTTATTAATTGAATATATTTTCAATTTCGAAAATACAGAAGGTAAATATCAATTTCTTATTAATTAATGCAAATAGGACAACATGCTATAAGCCCGTTGTATTGCTAACTAAACACGCAGTACGTACAATAAACTGAACTAGCATTTCTATAGTAAAGTCGAATAGAAGATAAGTAAGGCAATCAACGACGAATGGCGGGTCATTACAAATGATTATATTTGAAGGAATATCCAAGCATTTATTTATTAAAAGTTTGAATAACAAAAGTTTTTGTTAAAAATTTGGTATTTTTTGCTGTATTAAATTCTGTGTAACATAAATAAATATTGGTAATTTTAATTTGATATGCTCAACTTTACCTTGAAGACGTTATAAATCCCACTTTTGATGTCGAATAGGGCAGTGATCCGATAAAAATCATTGTGATACCTATTCGTAATTGTTTAGAATGAATGCTTGGTCATCAATTGGAACTAGGAAGAACTCAACAAACGGAGGGATGGGAGTGAGCTAATAAGGGCGAGGGGCGAGGGGAAGGTCATACGTCGTGACGTACAAAACTATTATTGCCATGCGATACACCGATTACACTACAGTTCTTAAATTAATACACGCGAAGATATGCTACCATTGGCTTGACATTGTGCAAAGCCAAATAGAATTATATTATTAACCTAAGTATCTTAGTTAAAGGGTTAATTTATAATCGTTTACGACTGGTTGTAAAAACTTTGATTACCTCCTTGCAATTCACAAGGGACAGAAATTACATTCTTAAAAAAACATAGTTTCAAAATATAGACTTTTGATCGGTAGTATACCTGCGCGCGTTCCTATAATAACCCAGCTATACACAATTTAGTATTTTACATAGAGTAGTTATCGCTTTATTTTATTTGTTTATTTAATTTTAGCTAGCAACACCGATACGACACCAATTGGTCTGGTTAGTTTAGGCTGGCAACCCGCTCAAAGTATTGCTATCATTGAATAAAGGTGGCGCCCGCGACCGCCTCGCTGGTACTGTTACAACTTAACAGATAATGTTTTGATGTTTACTGTTCGAACATATTAATTCTGAACAAATGTAAGTATTACAAATACCGAAGGGCTATAATCAAAGTGTGTACTCTTTTTTTTCTGATTTCTGAATGTTACACGATTCTCACTCCCCGGACTTTGATTACGACGCTCATATTTACGCTATCACATCTGCTTGTGTTTAGTTACAATAAAACTGACCTTAAATTTTTTGTTCAGAATTAATTTGATTTTCTACATCAATCATAATAACATAAGATATAAAACGAATGATCATGCGCGAGTCGCGAAGCGCCCCTCACAGCACACGAGAGAAAATGCAATTAAAAAAAATAACGCGTTAGAAACAAAAACAAAATGCAGCGACAAACAAATCTCAATGAGAAATAAAAAAATTATTGTCATCCAATGCTTAAAATTCCAATCTTTATAAGTAATCTTTTAATCATTTATTTACTTAACACTTTATACAGATCACCTTCTCTAATTCATTATTATATTAAAGTTTCATTTGTTAACTTTATTATACCTATAAAATTTACAGCTACATGTATCGTTATATTTCAGCAATGTTAAATAATCTCAAAAGTTAGCATATTAACGTAACTACCTATATACTGTAGGAAAGTAAATGCAGCGGAAATTCAACGACAAGTAACAGACATTCAACACTATTAACACCTATTTATTGGCTTCAATAAGATGAGGCAACGCTTGTTATAACCGTTCAGAATATGTATCTCAATTTACGCATTATTCGACGTTCCCAATTTCTAGGATGTAAATAATCATTTTGAATTTACAGCTCATCTTTGAATTTTCTTATAGACCACCATCGCAGTAAAGATTTGTAAGCAGGTACGAATGTACGAATATTACTATACTTACGATGGAAGGTCTCACTAATTATTTCTTGGCATTAGTTGCAATAAAATAATATTTCTTCTCCAAACATTACCAGTACCAAAACCAGGACTAGTTTTCTTTATTATGTTTTATGAGTTTCGCAACCAGCCGAGAAATTATCTCAAAAACCCTGTCTTTTGTTTTGAATCAACCCTTGATAATATGCCGAACGGTATAAGCAAACGGCCTCAACGCAACGACAGAGAAGAGTCAACACGAAACGAGAGAGAGAACGCTAGTAGTACACCGTATAAAAAGATTATGTAAGATATCGCTCGACTATGTACAGTATCACACGACGACGCGTTATGTACATCGGAGGCCTACGGGACAAACGGAGGGGCGGAGACCTACGCTCCGGACACTTTTGAAAAAGATACTGCCTTTAGATTTTTTTACAGTTCATTGGTGTGAAAAGATTGCTTGAAAGAATAAATGCTCGATAGTAATTGTTTCAAAACTTTGTTAATGGGAATTTGCCACAGCACAAAACGCCCAAGGTGTAGCCTGTGCGGTTTCTTTCATCGGAATATTAAATATTTACACATTTTTTGGAAAATATAAGCCCGAAAGTTTAATAATACTGAGCGAATAAGGTGTTATTTATACAGGTATTTACTAAATTTAAACTTATATACTGTATAAAAATCTAAAGACAAGTCCAACGTACTAGTGACCAGTAAAGTATATCGAGGCACAGAAATAATTGAACGACTCAGCGCATTGTCAGAAGCGGAACTACTCGCGAGGCATGGGATATACCGGTACTTTATACATATACCGGTTACACATTTACAATATACCGGTTAAGCATTAAAACCTCTCAAAAGTCTTGTGCCATAAAGTATTGCTAAAATTCATATCGGTTTCATCCAAACCGGTTATAAGAATTTTTATCACACCATTATCGCAACCGGTTAAAATCAGTATAAACCGTTACACAAAACAGGTCAGACATCAAGTACCGGTTAGGAGGCACGCCGCGCGGGATAAGATTGTGCGTTCATTCATTTCAAGACACGCCTAATAAGAATCTAAAGTTAAGGTTCATAAGATCTCTACAGGTAGCTAACAGCTAAGCTCTAGCCTCACTTACAGTCGCACACATCTCAACACTAACGCTGCCTCACACACATACTCACACGCTCCTTACATCACACACGCACACGTACAGCTCACAGGAACATCACTGCGGTGCACCGCGCACCGATACACATTGCTTTTTATTAGTTACTTTTTGAATTAAATGGCGGCTTAAAAATACCGAAAGACGTACTCAGTCAATAGATATGATCAACTTTTTTTAAAAAAAACAGCCTAGTTTTCCAATGTAGGTATAGCACGGTGTAAGTTTGCTGGTATCACTTCTTGTCCTATTATACTGAGTAGAATGTTGTTGAAGCAGTATTGAAGTTGTCCGATGTAGGAGTGTATGCGGGCGTGCAGTGTCGGCCGGTGGTGTATGCGTGTTCACAGCTGGTACCACTTCTTGTCCTTGTACTTGAGCATGAGCTGGTGCGCTGATGAGGAGAACTCCCCGGCCTGGTTGTGCATGCGCTCCGTGCGGTCCTCCAGCTGGCCCAGCTTCTCGCCGCGCTCCATCGCCAGCTGCGGAACACACCAACACACATTATATATGGTCCAATCCTTCATATCATACATCGGGCTCAATACAGGTACCTATATCTCTAAATTTAAGTTGTTGGTCTCTTTCATTCTTGTGGCAATCGAAAAGGATGGGAGATGAATGTATTTAATTTTGAATGAATGATATTTAAAATAAGCTGCGCAGCTGTCAAATTCAGTTTAATTCAAAAAGGATATTTTCGCATGCCTGCTAAACTAATGCGAACTATGCGTAAAGTCGTGTTTCGATGTCGATGTTTGACGTCTCTAAATTTAAGTTGACAATCACCTATCCCTTTTGTCTTTAAAAACGTGAAAGAGACATATGGTTTTTAAATTTAAGTTAGAGAGTAATATGTAGAATCTGTTCCATTATAACCCATTTAAACGAGCCTTATAGGCCGCCAAGCTTGACACGTCAATATTTGAATTGTATGAGGCTTTCGCAACCCGTAACACAAGTGAAAGGGCAATCTGCCATTCCTGTTAGTTACCTGGTGCGCCTGGCTGATGGCGCTGGCGGCGGTGTTTGCGCGCGCGCCGAACTGCTGTGTGTGTGTGTGTGTGTGTGTGTGTTACCTGGTGCGCCTGGCTGATGGCGCTGGCGGCGGTGTTTGCGCGCGCGCCGAGCTGCTGTGTGTGTGTGTGTGTGTGTGTGTGTGTGTGTGTGTGTGTGTGTGTTACCTGGTGCGCCTGGCTGATGGCGCTGGCGGCGGTGTTTGCGCGCGCGCCGAGCTGCTGTGTGTGTGTGTGTGTGTGTGTGTTACCTGGTGCGCCTGGCTGATGGCGCTGGCGGCGGTGTTTGCGCGCGCGCCGAGCTGCTGTGTGTGTGTGTGTGTGTGTGTGTGTGTGTGTGTTACCTGGTGCGCCTGGCTGATGGCGCTGGCGGCGGTGTTTGCGCGCGCGCCGAGCTGCTGTGTGTGTGTGTGTGTGTGTGTGTGTTACCTGGTGCGCCTGGCTGATGGCGCTGGCGGCGGTGTTTGCGCGCGCGCCGAGCTGCTGTGTGTGTGTGTGTGTGTGTGTGTGTTACCTGGTGCGCCTGGCTGATGGCGCTGGCGGCGGTGTTTGCGCGCGCGCCGAGCTGCTGTGTGTGTGTGTGTGTGTGTGTTACCTGGTGCGCCTGGCTGATGGCGCTGGCGGCGGTGTTTGCGCGCGCGCCGAGCTGCTGTGTGTGTGTGTGTGTGTGTGTGTTACCTGGTGCGCCTGGCTGATGGCGCTGGCGGCGGTGTTTGCGCGCGCGCCGAGCTGCTGCACGCTCTCGTTGGGTCCGGGGATGTGCTTGGCCACCGCGCGGTTGGGCTTGCCCGCGCTCGCCTCCCCGACTGAAACACAAACAATATTATACCAGGCCTGTGTTACTCCCTGCCAAGGCTAAAGACCGGTATTTTCAATACCCCTAATAGAGATTTTAAAAACGGTATAGGCATTACACTTTTTGAATTCTACTCTGATCGAAATATCGTTTTGAACAGGTATCGTCGCTGGAAAATACCTGGTTAATTCCACAAGCACAAGCAACAAAATAATTAGATCAGAAGATCAAATTATTTTTTCGTAGTGTGGACGCTTATTTTAGTAATAAAATACTAAAATACTCAATAACTTGTAAAATCGCGTAGATGTAAATGGATTTTTAACGTAAATGTTAGTCTTGAAAATTCTTACTTTTCAAAAATATCCCATAAATAAGTAAGAGCATAAATGAACTTTTTTGCCACGATGTGTTGTTGTTTTTTAAATAATACCAAAACTTAATTAAAATAAGTTATTATTAACGATAATTTTAATTTCATTTGTACGGCGGCGGGAGGCGCGTGGTGCCGCTGTTGCGGCGGTTGCGAGCGCCTGCTTTGCTATGGCTTAAACCGGTTTATGCCGGTTAGTGGAAGCTGAAAATTTTCGTTCCTTGTTAAAAACCGGTAACCAGAATTATTTTGGTTCATTTGATTAAATTCCATCTACTTATTAACCGGTAAATCGAAGAACGGAACAATACCGGTTTTTAGAGCGATTTAAACCGCAATTTCAAAACCGGTTTCGATCCTTGATCACAGCATTATTTTCTTTTAATTTTAAAATTATTGAATATATTTCAAGACGGACTAAAAATGAAATTCTAACATAGAAGCGGTAAATTAGTACTTAAAAAAAGTTATTTTAATTGTATCGAGTGGCAGATCTAATGAAAAATGATCTCTTATATATTTTCTCCCCCTCAATACATAATTGATACGACCCCGAGCTAGGCAAAGCACTGACACGTCAATGGTAGTGGGTATTGCAAGTGGTGACACTCACAGAGCTCCTCCCGGTCGATGGGCCGGGCTCCGCCCCCGAAGAGCCCCTTGAAGAAGCCCTCCTTGGGCGGCTCGGGCATGTCGCGCGCCAGGAACAGCTCCCCCAGCATCTCCGTCAGCTGCTGGCTGCAATAACCACCACACCACACAGGTCATAATAACACATTGATTCCTTTTTTTTAATTGACCTATGCTTGTGTCGAAAAAGTACGACCAATCAAATTTCACCGGACTTGCGGGGGAGCGGAAGACTCTACTCCAAAAAGTCATATACCAACGCGCCTAGGGGCGGCTCGAGGGAGCCTCGGACCACGGCCTAGCGCGTTGATACTGAAAAACATCGTGAAGGGGATGACGCCTGAGGGCCGCCTCCGTCTCTGATTATCAATTTTGATTTTGGTTATGGCTGCGCCCCCTACGGGCGTTGTTACCTGAAGGATAGGACATTGATTCATAACAGACCACTAATATAAACGATTCAAAAATGGGACGGCAAAGAGGTGCTCAAGCAACTCTTTTACCGCAGTGAAAATACAACCATAGTAAGAAAGACTAAGGTTGAAGTTTGTAAAAAATCATATTACATTTCGATTCCAGTGCAGTGCACTACGTTACCGCAATGAAAATGCTACCGTAATAGGAAAGAATAAGGTTAATTAAGAGATTACGCATGTGTGTCAGAAGGTCCCAAGTCTTCAATGCGCGCCCTAAATCTAGAACCTGTTAGAAATCAATGTAATAGCACTTCTAACGACTACATTTCTTTTCTATTCAATTCACCTCCTTGAAATTCCGATGCGTTATTTTTTAGCTTATCATTATTCTTAACTTCGGAGGAAGAAAAATTAAAAGAAAATATTGGTGCAGAACAATAGGTTAGAAAACGGCCCCTCTTACCGACCACTGGTAATTATTACCAGAAGGGTATTCACTACCAAAAAGGTAATCATTACCAGAATGACATTCATTACCAGAAAGAAATCCACAACCAGAAGTGCATTCATTCTTGTGTAACCTTAACTCTTTAGCTGCTTTACAGCGTCTTCATCATCAGACCATTTGTATTGAACGGTGCTCACTCACCAGAACTCCGCATCAATAGTGAACTTCTGCACTTCACTGGGGGACGCTAGATACAGGCCGTGGCCCCGGTTGCTGAAGCAAAACGTCTTCGCTATCCTGAAATATCACCCCCAACACACATTACTATATTATACACTCAAGACGGTGCAGCTATAACAAGTACCTATAAAAATTAACAAACAATCCATTCAAGATTCGAGCAAGGAAACACGAAAGATTCTTTAAAATGTGACAGTTAAAGTTAGAGACAAATTTTGTTAAAAATTCATAGTTAATTTTGTTAGATTTTAGATTTAAACCAATAATCAAAACATTGATTCATAAATAACAGATACCAAAACATTTTAACCATATTTTAAAAACGTAATTTTATCTTAATATTTATAAAAGTGCCAAAAACGTAAATGGAAATGCAAATGATCATAAAATTTTGAATCGAAAACTTCTTACCTGGCTTAAAGTCCTCAGTAAAGTTTTCTATTGGATAAATAGTTCTAACGTATAGCTAACAAATATATATGACATGAACGAACACTGCCTCTAATGCCTACGATACTGGATAGATTGCTGTTAAACACAACACTCGCTGTGGTAGAAGACATTCACAAGCAAGCATGCACACACACACTCACACAGACAGACACGTACACATAAGCTGATAATTTGTAGAAAAACCAATAGTGTAACTCTGTCACAAGCTCATATTATTGAAATTAACCGTCTCGTAGGTATGTAAGTGGTAAATCACACCAGCAAAATGGAAAAAAAAAAGAAACTTGATCTGTGGGCGATGTTTTTCAGGCAAAAATTTCCATTATAAAACGAGTTACATTGAAATTCCGCAATATTGCGAGGATTTTAATTCTTCTGGTCGGGTTTAAATACTTTTCTAATTTTGATATTCAGAAAGGGATGGTAAATCAACACGAATAAAAATGTTAAGTTCAAAACATTGGACTTCATCTGTTGAAAAAGTAGAAAAACTCTTGCGTAGCTGTGACAAAATTACACAATATTCCATGTAATGTAAAATTGCAGAAGGTGGAAGTGGAACTGGAAGATTCAGTAATGTGATTAACAGTGTGAATGCTTGTGGGGATGTGAGTGTGGGTTCAGTGTGTGTCGGGACAGTATCAGCTGTGGTGGTGTGTCTGAGTCACTAGTGAAGCGGAGTTGCAAGCAGGACCCGGGGAGGGCAAACCATTCTAATACGAAAACCTCAATGAAAATGAACCAAACAGAAAAAAAAAATTGAATTTTAAAAATGCACTGTGATACAAAAGAACAATTAAAAAGAGAGACACGTTAAAATGTCTCAAGTTTTAGGCGTTTAAAAAACAATGGAATGTTCGAAAAAGATTGGCATAGATGATTTGATCAATTTTGAATTAGAAATGTAATGTGTAATGGTAATGATTTGCCCTCGGCCGGCCGAAACGTTCCTCATGACAATAGGGAGGGGTCGAAGCTGTCAACGTTACGGGAACAACACGGGAGCGGGACGCAGCAGGAGTGACGCTCCACGATAAGGAATCGCGTGACATTCGCGCCAAACCGCTTTTGTACGCGCACAGTTTTGACGCCGTTCGTGCCTCACAAATGTTCAGCTAGGGTGAGCTTTCCTCGATTGTACAATGTTTTAAATCAGCCTGTTCACGGTAACTCGCGTTGCTTCAGAGCCGCCGGGTATAGATATTTCATCCAATATTTTACTATCTAAAACCAATTTTCAAACTAAAATGAAAGAAAATGTAAGATATTAGATGAAATATTTATACTCAGCGGCTCTGAAGCAGCGTGAGTTACCGTGGGCTGACCTAAATGAAAACTTTGCGGTGAACGAAAATAACAAGTGAAGCGTAGGAACCAAATAACGCAAAAGAACTTTAAAATCAAGCCGCAGAAACCGCACCAAAACCGGCCGCATACAAAACCCGTGAACCAAAGCGCGGATCGCATGCGACTCCCCAAACAGTACAGTAGGTGACGTTACGTTACTGTGAACGCGACTTACTGGTCCGTGTCCTCGTTAACTATCAGTTGCTGGCCCCAAATGGAGAGCATTGGGTCTACGATACCCCTCTGTTTGCTCTGTGTCTGGAAGCTACCAGGAACAGACACAATGTCAGTTGGGTTCGGTCGGATCGTACGCTGACTTCGGGACGGTAAACGAACATGGCGTTTCGCACAGTAATCCATAGTTAAATCACACTTTTTAAGTATAATGTAACAATCGGAAAAAATATTAAAAATATTGATATTTCAGAAACAATTAAGATGTTTTTATATTAAAATCAATAAAATATCTAAAAGCCTTGATTTTCCCGAAAGATGAAGAAATTGAAGTGCAACTAATTACTGTGGAAACGGTCGCGTACCATTATTTCGAGAAGGCAAAGTACGAGTCGCACTTAGAGGTAAATACAGTGTGACAGTGGTTAGTGGTTAGTGGTTAGTGGTTAGATACAATGAGACGAGTCAGTGCGGGGTCGGACACCATTCCTAGCAGCGCACGCGGTGACATCCAGTTAGTTGTAGACCGTGTATGGGGTATATATAGTGTATGTACATCGACAACCACTTGCAAGAATCAACCATCAGTGTTCTCGGATCTGTTACAAACTGTTTCTGTGTTGTGTATAAATTGGAACGTCCAATTGTTTACTTGAACTGAAAAAATAGATGAAGAGTGCCAAACATCGGAAGCACAGTGGTGCTCGACAGATTTGCAAAATTTTGTCTACATTGTGCTTGGAAATTAGCACGAGTTAGCTTCTAGTAGCTGAGTGCTTTGACATCTCGAAGTAAGAACACCGCCGCTTGTTTGGTACAAAACTCGCGTCTCACTAACTCTAGTTACAGAACCAACAAGGGATAGAGATGTAGGTATGACTGTATGAGCGAACGGCTAAGGGTCCGCCCGTCTTGCACCAAACAAGTGTACTTCTAACATCGATCGTAACTTACAGAAGTCTGTCGGTCGGCTCCCAAATGATAAAACAGCAGATGATTTAAAAAATCTCTGGCAAAGATGGTAGATGAATGCGTAAACCGTAAAATGGAGAGACTGTAGCTTGAAAAATACAGCATTCTCATGCTGAGTATGGGATTGCGAAGCTAAGTTAGCTAGAGAATGTCTAAAGAGAAGCGCCTTTATCATTTAGTGGCTGGCCGGTGTCGGTGCATCGTCTAGGGAAGTGCGGGCGCGGGGGGCGCGGGGGCGCAGGGCGCCCTGTGACCGCGGAATGTCCTTGCATCATTCACTTCAACGGAAAGGACGGATATATGTCCGGCTTCACGACAACTCTGACGTTCACCAGGGATTATTTCAAATTGGTATAATTAAACAGAAATTCTCGAAAATGCCGAACGAGAAAGACCGGCTATTCATTGTCTCGAAGTAATATAACTCGTATAATTTAAGCGTGTAAACCTGGCAGCAAGTAATTTTTAACAAGTAGCAGTTAGGTTAGTAAGCAAAGATATTTTTACAGAAAAACAGTTTCAAGCGCTCGCAGTACCAGATAATTGTACAAAGAACCAGTCAAAAATCTTAGTTTCAATATTGCCAAGGTCATCCTCAGAGTTCTCGTGAAAACTGGTCCTAACAAGAGTAATAGGGTCCTCTAACTGGGAAGGTGGGTGCTCACCTAAGCTCGGAGAGAGGTAGAAAGTCCACGTCAACGAGCGGTCGCAACGAGGGCAGGCTGTACGCCACCAGATGACCCGTCGACAGATAGTTCACGAGGCATACACTATCTGCAACATTCCATATCATTGCACCGAATTAATTGTAAGTTGCTGGACTTACGGAACTGGTTCACAAAATCTTTTCAAATTCAATTATTTCGGTAGCAAAACTAACTTTTTTTAAAACAGCCGAGTCAGTGGGGAACTCGCCTGATATGTGGCGACTACTTCCAAAGTTACGCGTCAAAAATAAATTTAGAAATCTCATTAATCTCCCTAATTGATATCAATTTTTCGTACCGAGTGACTGCAAAGGAGACGTAAAAAGTGGTTTTTTATTCGGCCAAAAATTGAACGGATAAGTAGTATACCTACTTAGAAAGCTTATGTAAGTGGGTTTCAGGATAACTAATCAAATTATTTTATCGATGCTCCGTTTTCGTAAAAATTGCAAACTTATTCAAGCTAAAAAGTTATAATGAAACGAACGATCAATGAATTTCCAAGAGCTATTATTCTAATATTATCTTTTTGTATTAAAATCTTACAGCCAAGTATAACGTTATTTTTATTTGTAGTGATTTTTTTGCAGTAATTAATGAAAATAATTATTGAAGAACTTGAGGCCTTTTCGTTTCATTTTTAGAGAAAGTAAACTAGAAAAAAAAAATGGAATGTCAACGTGATAGATGACAGGATTGACAGGTATTCAACTGACAGTCAGAAAAATAACCTTAGACTATTAATACACTACGAAAATAACCGTTTTCTTTTTAACCGAAATTAGCGTTTAGTTTCCCTACCTTGAAAATAAACTTGACAGTTGGCACTGGCGCAAAGTAACACTAGCGCCAAAATCAGAAAAAAAGTGAAAATATCGATTAAATCTTAATAAAAATTAAGAAAGAGACAATAGATCATTTTTATACTATGCGCTATTTCTTTCTTAAAAAGCATTCACAACAACTACGCAACAAAAAATCGGTTTGAAAGGATTGCCAGAGGTATAATTGTATTGCCAGATCTTAGGTTTATTTTTCTACCAACCAATATTCGAATCAATTTATAAAAAAAACGGAGCTTTCTTTATTTTTTTTCAAGTGATCCTGATTATCGTAATAATATACCCTTTTACCCTATATGCGTAGAATACCCGTTCAATTTTTGAAATAATAAAAAACCACCTCCCATACAAAATTTTACATCTCCTTTGTACAATAAGTCCAATTTTACTATTAAGAACTTGGCTTTTGAAGCTGAAAATTAAAAATTTTGGAGTATTTGTAATCATCATCATCTCAGCCGAAAAGCGTCCACTTCTGGACAAAGGCCTCCCCCAAGAACCAAGAATTTCCACAATGATCGGTCCTGCGCTGCCCGCATCCAGCGGCTTCCCGCGACCCTCACCAGATATTTGGTCCACCTCTCGGGGGGCCTGCCCACGCTACGTCTTCCGGCGCGCGGTCGCCATTCAAGAACCTTGCCCCAACGGAGTATTAGAAGCGTAACCCCAATACCTTTTAAACTGACGATCTCTGCTTTGACGACGAAATCCGTGTCCACGATTTGCTGGCGGTAGACGCAGTTCTGCGACGGCAGCGCCACGACGCGCGCCTGCTTCTCTGACGCGATGACGACGAACTGGCGGTCGCCCGGCGCCTGCTCGCTCGCCGCGGGCGTCGGCGACATGCGACTGCCGCTCGACGACGAACTCTGTTTTGTTGGCGTTCTTTCGCGCGTTCTTACCTGCAATTTGTTTGAAAGGACTGGTAGAAACTACGTTGAGAGTTGAGGCACAGAAAACGTATTTTGACAACCTACTTCTTTTTGAATAACAACTGAATATCAACTACAAGTCAATGGCGCTAGGCGCTATGTAAAACACCCCCGAACACCACCGGCGGAGTCCCGCGGCGCCTGCGGGGTGCGGGGCGTGGGGCGCTATATCGGGCGGGGAACTCATTTTGGCGCGGGGGGGTGATTGTCCTTTCTGTACGGGTTGGTTAGTACTATTATTTTCTTCTGTTGGTGAGTTTAAGGCACGGACGGACGAATGTGGTAGACAGAAGACTTTGATGACTAAAACTTGAGACTGATGAGCATAGAGGCATTAAATTTTCTGGTTGATAACAGAAGAATATTACACGGAAATATTAAGGTAAAAGAATGCAGAGATGAATTCGATTCGTGAAAGAGCAGTTACATCGCTGCTGGTCAAAGGCTTATGTCTCTCAATACACGACTTCTTCGAACCAACTCCTTGACAAGAGATCTTGTCATTCTTACAAGGTTGATGACCTGATGATATTTGTGATGATTTACTTGTGATGTTGCTGAAATTGTATATTTTTACAGTAGTAAATTAATCCAAAATACTTACATCTTTACTATCGTCTCTCCAACTTTCGTATGAGTAAGGTATTAAAGCACCATTGCAGTCAAGAAATGACATTGTAAGGATTGAACCTTTTAACCTAAATATGGGTCCACCTGAAACAAAATATAAAATTATTAGAATAATTAAAGAATTACATAAAAATAAAATACATCGCATCAAATTTAGTGAACTAATGTGTCTTCTAAGACTTTACAAAAGAAGTCATTACTAAAATAGTGACAATAAATAAGATCAATAAAATATAACAGATATCAAATTAGAGAGAGCTTTTAGATATTATGTGATGTTTCTTAGCTACTTCCACAGTTACATAATGTGCATCTTATTAAGGTAGCCGTGCGAAACGAGCGTCAGCGACACTGACGACGCTGCGACACGAAAAAGGATAATGGACTCTAGGTGATGTATTTAAGGTGGACTTTGGAGGCATGCGACAGTGACGCGAGTTTCGTGTCGCAGCGTCAGGTTCGAACGGCTACCTTTAAGAAGGACGTTAAGTAATCAATACTAAATATGATGTGGAATGCTGAAGTTACCACTAGTGGAGACGACGACGGGCTGAGTGTGGCGGAGGTCGGCCTCGGGGAGGTTGATCATCATCGTCAGCACCGAGCCCTGCGACGTGCCTATCCACAACGTCGGCAGCAGCAGCGTCGGCTCTGCAAACACTTACAGCGTAACACCAAGCTCTGTGCCAGTGCGACATGTCTACTTTACAAAAATAATAACCCCTGACACAAAACCGTTACTTGATCCTTTCAACAACTAGAAAGAGCTGATAATCTTCAAATGGCTGAAGATATTTTCTTGGATCATAGCTAAGAACACTAGATTGTGGCACCTTGAAAAAAAAAACTAGATCAAAATCGGCGCATCCGTTTAGGAGCTACGATGCTACAGACAGACAGACAGACACGTCAAACTTATAAATAAACCCTTCTTTTTCGTCGGGGGTTAAAAATTAAAGCATTCGAGTCCTAGCATGAAGAGAAGTTATCATTGATACTAGATACGACAATTTATACATATTTTTTTCTATTCTAATTCCGTTCTATTGGCGGAAACTTGTAACTGGCTTAAGTTCAATTTCATCTGTAATCTTCTAACTTTGTTATATCTAGCTGTAAGTTTCCTGAATATAAATAAATTAAAATATTTATGAAAGCATTATATATTTTTACAATCATATTTTGATTAGATAGACACTTATTCGTCTGAAATATCTTGGAAAAAAACCAAGAATTACGACAACGATTTATTAGCAGATTTTTTCGAAATCTAAAAATACTATTATGAGAAGTTTCCAGATCAATTATCAGGTTAAAGTTTATGTAAAAAACACAATACTTGTAAAGGAAATGAGATAGTTTAACCTACACAAATTGATAGGCCAAGTTGTTCTTTTTTAATTAATGAAATGACTCACCGGATTTCTTGGTATAGCTATCGGCGAAAGCGAGGCACTGTATCCCTTCCTGGCTGATGTTCTCTAAGCTGGACATGGAGCTGGAGCGTGACCTTGAGAACGAGCTGTCCAGCTTGTCTATCCGGCCGGTGGTAACAACATCCAAGTTATTGCACCCGTCAAGGGAACACTAAAAACCGCCCACCACCACTGGTCGACAGTTTTTAGTCGAGCGCTGGTGATCGATCACGTGTCTTCAATGCTCTTGAATTGAACATTCTTTGCTTTTCGCGGTTGTCAGTCAATGTCGGTTAGTATATAAACTGAAGATGAAATGGCGTCTCTTTAAACAAATCGAAAAGTTCTTTGAATTCAGTCCTTTTACCATACTTAGATGTAAGGAGCGTAAATTTTAGCCTCATTAGAGTAGTTTTAATGATTTAGATCACCAGCGCGTTGTCTAGTCTACAAAAGATAGCAGGCTACAACTAGTTGGTAGCTCGCGTGGGCTCTGTGCAGTTGTGAAATTAGCTGAAATCACCAATCCGGTGCGAGACATACAACTGAAGTGCCATAATATATAAGAGAAGGAAAAAGAATCATGCTTGAGAAGTCGGTTATTGCATGCCCGTCCAATCTCAGCTTATTTACACAACGGAGTTTTTATCTAGTAGTTTATTTAGTATTAAATGCAGAATTGTTTTTAGAAGGGTGTCTTGACGTTTCATGTTAGTGTTGTTGGTTAGTAACGGAGTTAAACCCCATACCAGTTAAGCAATTACAGTCAAAACACCACATTAATTTATTTATCTTAACTTAAAGGTCACATCGATACACAGCTTAGTTCAATGGCACGGCCGGTGAGAAGCAAATGTAGACAAACAAAACTAAGAGCGCGGAACAAAAACGATGGGATGAAGATGGTTCATGATGACCAGGTCTTGGCTCAAGCTGGGAGCTCCCCGTCGTCGCAGCCCAAACAAGCTTCCCGAAATCCTCTAAAAGCACGTATTCCAATTATCTAATCTACTGAAGCCCCAATTAAATCGCCAATAGTTACCTTGGTCTAGTAAAAAGCGGACGGACGGACAGACAAATGTAATGCAATAAAACAAAAAGACTATGAAACAAGGGCGGTGCAGATCGACGGCTTCTACGCTCATGCACTAGTGCTCTATAAGGTAGTACCGTAAGCATACATAGACATAATGACAGCCGAATACAGAGGCAGCCAAAAACGAGCCATATAAACTTTTTGCTTTGTGGTTGAGCTAGAAAAGAAAAATATTTAAATGTATTCAGCGATAATATAATAGACAGTTAGTATCAAACAGTGAGTTACAGCGAGAGCGAGCGCCTCGACCAATCATAACTCTTAGCTCTTGTTGCAGACAATAGCAAACCAATAAATAACGTGATCGCTCGTGGTTATAATAATATCGTAAATAAAATATAGGAAAGAATAGAAAATGATATACAAGACCATGTGTCTGATACAATATGGAAAGCCTCGCTTATAATATGCACATATAACATTCAATCGCCTCCGTTAATCGCAACATAGTGATAGATTATGAAATAAGTAGTTTTGAGTAGTAAGTCACCTTTTTGTTTATCTCTAGGAGTCATGCCAGTAAATTTTATTAATTATTGGGTGCATTCGAAGTGTTGTGTGAAGAGGAGAACATGACAACACAGTCACAGCCACAATTTCAAGTCTATCGCATGGAACACTACCTACGTGTGTGTGTGTACAGGGGCCGGGGCCCGTGACTAAGCCACCAAACAAATAATCGAACAATCGAAACAAACAAATAAGGAAAAAAGTAAAATCGATGCAAATGTTGTTGGATACCATTGGGTTGCATAATGTGTAAGTACTCCATAGATGCGAGAGACTGCGGAATAGGTGGTTCTGTACCGACAAATAAAACCACAAATGTTACAAG